>LSSK01001065.1:0-27326 GCA_001969505.1 Zancudomyces culisetae | reverse complement strand
GCTCCTTGAACTGCAAAATTCATATAGAAATTATTTGTACTACACTTGTATTCGAACATATATGTTCCTAGATTTGATAGGGGGTATTTCACGGATGTAAAGCATTGCGTTTCCCGATCGAGACCACAATACACCGAATTTATGTCCACCAGGTCCTTGCCTGCAATTAAAACTATTAGCCTATATGCACCATATGGTACAATTACACAAAATATAGCGATTAAACTCAATGTGAGTATCATCAGCATTGCGTTTAACTTCATTTCTCTTGTTATTTTTATTTAATTTGTTTTTTAAGAAAAATGTTCTTCAATATTAAGTCGATTCTTTTAAAGTAGGCAAAGTGCTATACCACAAACGAGCGGTACTTTTATATACTATTCGACCAGTTGCAATCCAGGTTTATTCTTTTGAATACAGAGTATACTCAGCTTCGAAGAATCAAAATGAAATATAGTGTACATATAAAACGTTTTACTCATTAGGATAGTATTAGCGACTATGAGCAGATTTCAAAGTTTACTAATGGTATAAATGGTGATATATCATACTCAACTTTTTATTTTTACCTACCATCTTACTCTACCCATAAAAGTAAAAAAAGAATAAGAAAAGATAAAAGTGAGAGATGATAATAGTGTTTTATTGAAAAAAATGCTAATATGACTTGTAAGCAATTTTGAGTGAAGTTGATTATACATGAACCATAAACAATGAACAAACAAAACTCATTCATGTTCATGTATAAATTAGCAGATGGGTGTGTAAAATAGTGGCTTTTCTTGTTCCAAAATAGACGCGAGGTTGTGGGTTTGTATTGATACACATACCTATCTTTTGTTTGTATTATTTTCGTGCGCTAGAGAAACACACAGATGCTATTATACAGGCATACCCAAGCCATACCCAATTCTCGACACTGAACTTGACGCAAGTATCGCCTACAAGACAACAAATACAAAATACCAAGATGCACACTCATACTTTTGAAAGAACACCCTACCACCACAATCGAGCGTGCAACGCAAAAAAAAAGTGTGTCAATAAATAGTTGTACTGTGTAATTTATCCAAAAAAATATTACGATCCTCTTTATTCAACTTACTCTTGTTTCCAAAGTAAGACTATATTTGAATAAAAATCAAAGTAGAATTGTACGATAATAAAACGTGATTATTGCTTGCTGGCAAACTCTACACCCTTCTTTTCACTGGCTTGAAGTTGTTTAATGCCTTCGGCAATGAGCCCCTTCTCGTAAGCAGTAATATCCTTTGGAATAGGAAGAATAGTCTCGACTCCATTTGGACCAAGCTTAACAAATGTGGAGAAGTAGTCAATTCCCTCTGACTTGTACAAATCAGTGCGTACAAAGGCACATTCAACGATTTCCTCTCCGTTGGAGCCACGGATCACAGAGTCAGCAAAGCGGGCGCCTGCAAATGCCATGGACAAAGTGGCTGAGCCAGTTCCTGCCTTAGCCTTGACAACTTCGTCACCACCGAACTGTACACGGTAGGTCAATGCTTCAAGCTCTTCTTTTGAAAGTTTAAGACCCTCAACTTGAGAGAACAATGGAATGATGGTTGTTCCTGCGTGACCACCAATTACTGGGACGTTTACAATCTTACCAAGCTTCTCATAGACAAATCTTGAGGCTCTGACCAGATCGAGTGTTGTAACACCAAAGATTTTTTTGGATCCATCAACACCATGCTTCTTGTAGACCTCAGAGGCAATTGGAACAGTTGAGTTCACTGGGTTTGAGATAATCAAAATCTTGGCGTTGGGGCAAACTCTAAAATAAATACAATTGGGCAAAGTGATGTTATAGAACTGACAGAAAATAGTCGCATATTACCATACACAACAGTAGTTAGTTGAAAAAAAAAAGAAAAAAGCGGAATTACTCTGCACAAGCTGTTGTCAAAGTCTTAACAATACCTGCATTGGTATTGAACAAATCATCTCTGGTCATTCCTGGTTTGCGAGGAACTCCTGCAGGGATCAAAACAACATCTGCACCATCCAAAGATTTCTTCAATCCGTCATTTTCAGGCAAAAATCCAGCAACCTCGCTTTCATGGTTGATGTGACTGACATCGGCAGCAACACCCACACTGTTTACTACATCGTACAAGTTCAATCTTGAGACGAGTGGGTTTGTCTTCAAAAGCAAGGAGAGTGGCTGACCAATACCACCTGCCGCTCCTAACACGGTTACATTAGCGCCTTTCTATTTAGTACAGTAAGCAAAGGGGAATTAGTAACAGATCGACTTTTGCTCTCTTTGTTTCCTCTTTTTAAAACCCCGTGTTATCGGAGTTTGCATCAAAACCTGCCACAAGATTCGATCTACAAATCTTTGTACTCAAGTGGGAAAAGAGAGATTAAGTAAGAGTTCTTACAGCAGAAGCTGAGGAGGAGAATGTTCTGATTGAGGTTCCGAGTACTCTTTTGGCAGCAAACATTTTAGTATTTTTACCCTTTTTGTTTATTGTTTTTTTTTCAGGTTTAAAGTTCCACAAGAGATGTTATCAATTTAATAAGTAATTATAAAAATTGCTCGTTTTTTTCTTTTTCATCTGCTTTAGGGTTTCTGCACTCCATTTACTCATAGTAATTTTTTTCTCATGTCAGACTGGGCTAAACTCAAAGGCATCAATATTGGTAAACAAATGATCAAAGCCAGATTAGTAATGGGTTAATATTGAGCAAGCAATAAGGTTTTCATTTGAAACAAGAAAAAAATTTTTTTTTCATAGCACATGCTGAGGACGAGTGATTTGCTTAAAAAACACGTCTAGAGTATGGAAATAGTACAGTATTGTAATAAACACATTGTGATTAAACCTTGATTGGCTTGCTGACATAGATAGCTAGTGTAAAATGTGTCAGATACAGAGATGCAAGTATACTTATAATAGAACCACTTTCGGGCAAAAAGTCCCTTGGAGCTGCTGATTTTTCCTAGACAAGCGAGTGGGTGAGCTTAAAAGAGTGGCAAGACGTAGAAAACAAAGCACAAAAGAAAAAACCATAAACAACCCTTTGGCTAATGATTTTGAAGGATAAGCTATCCTAAGCACTTTTATGATTTGCAAGTTTATCTGATATACATAATTGCTAGTACTGAAAACTAAGCCTGTCAAAAAAAAGACTAACAGGCTCGCTGAAAAAAAGTCATCGTGATCTATAAACGTAAAAGTATAAATAAAAATATAACGATCCCGAAAGCAACAAGACACATGATGTGATAAAAATAAAGACTGAGCTGTTCTTGTTAAAAAGAATAGAGAGGGGGTCTTCGTTGTCTACTTTAAATGGGACATCAACGTTCATACCAAAAAGACCAGAAATAGCTGTGGAAACAGAAAAAACACAAGTAAAAGCGGTTATCTTGTATAAAAACTCCGAACTCGCTCTTTCATCTTCAACAGCGTTCACAGTTTGGAGTTCGAGATAGTGTGCATAAGATTGTGAGGCCATGGATTCAAAGTGGATGCATGAAATCAACATAATATTCATCTGACTTAACGCCGATTCCAGTGATGTGGCCAAGTTCCAAGCACCGAGAATTGGTTTTCCCTGCACAACGTTGGTTAAACCCAGGGCCTTTTCTACCCTTGGTAGGTCGCCTATTCGTCGTTTTTCTAGTTCTCGAATAAGCAGCCGTAGAACCCTGGGTTTGGAGAGTAAATTTCTCAGACCAAGCGTTATTCCCCTGCGTAAGTATAATATAGTTTTTTTGACATCCTTTTCACTAGCACTACTCAAAGCATAGTCATTGAAGCCAAATGAAAGTTTCTCGATAATATTCATATACATAAGTACATTTTCAACCATGGTCATTATGTGTTTGTGCAGAATATACTCTGGGCTTATTGTATGTTGATATCCAAATTGTTGAAGCCTTTTCAACTCTAATATCAAATCATCTCGTTGGATAATCGTTTCGGTTTGCCTAAAAGTTAAAATTCCTCCACCTTTAAGGATAAACGAGCATCTTGAGCTGAAATATTCAGCGCACTGCGTGCCTGTGTTGTCACCCTCTTCTAAAATGTTGAAAGCCGCAAACATGTATCCTGGAAACTTCGATACAATATCCACTCCAAAATCAACTTCTTGGATACTCTCTACTGTTAACCTATGCAAGTCAAGTTCTGTTTCTAGGTACTCAAGCTCCTCATCTGTTGGATCTACCACATCCAACCAAAACATGCTTTCTTCCTCACCGCGATAGAACGCTTCTGCCATCTTTAAACTACATTCGTCTGTGACCGACTCTTGTGGTTGTTGCCGTTTCTCCTCCTGCTGCGTTCTCCCATCACCATTATATTTTTCAGTTGGCATGAGTTCACTTTTTTCACTATTCGTATATTCTCTCCTGGTACGATCGCACTTTTTAACCCTATCCATAAAAGCTGTGTCATCTTGCATGACTTTAAGTAAGCTTGTACTATAAATAGGCCCATTCTCAACTGTGTATAGCATCACACGCTTATCTTTCAATAATTTTACATACTTTTCATTAAAAATCTCTGGCTTGGAGAATGTGGGGTTTTGATTCCGCGACTCTGGGCTTTGCACAAAAAAGCTGGATTCTCTGCGTAATTTTTCTTCTTGGATCGACTCCTCAATACGCTTCTCTTCCACAAACCTATGCTTATTATTGATTTTCTTTGAAAGGCCAAGGATCCTTTTTGCAATTCCGCCCTTTTTGAACCTTTCTTTGAGCTTTACCGGTATCATTGTGCCTTACTTCTTTTCAACATTAACGTTAAATCTAGGAACAAATGCTGAGTTCCCGCATACTTCACCTTAAAGGTTCCGGGTCATTTATTTTCAATCCTGTCGCAAATTCTTAATTCTACTTTTGACTTTTTGATAATGTTATCTAACTTTAGCCTTCTGCATTATTGATCCAAACACGTTACTTTCAAGTTATGGAAAAACATTAATACTTAAATCGGTAACTTTTTTCTATTGTTTGTGTGCCAAAATTTTTTTAGTTGGATTATTTCTTCCAAATATTGCCTGTCAAGGGATTCGGCATCTCAAAAAGAGATAATTA
The DNA here is from genome assembly GCA_001969505.1 of Zancudomyces culisetae. Taxonomy (NCBI): domain Eukaryota; kingdom Fungi; phylum Kickxellomycota; class Harpellomycetes; order Harpellales; family Legeriomycetaceae; genus Zancudomyces; species Zancudomyces culisetae. The sequence continues at coordinate 22,255 of LSSK01001065.1, read as the reverse complement.
AATAGGTCAACAAATCACAACTCTTCAGTTCCACATTACTATTTGTGTTTATAATTTTTTTAGAAGTCGGAGCAAGTTGGTACAGCTCTCCAATTATATTATTGAAATTTATACACAAACATATTTACTGGATAGACGGTTTCAGTAATAACAGGAAGCTGGGTTAAAATAGCAGACAGTTGCCTCAGCTATTGTTGTCACAAGATATCCAATTTTGAAAGGTCAGCAAATACGTCATTGAAGCTATACGTGTTGGCAGTTGAATGCTAAAAGGCATATTACATCCTAGCATCCTATCTGGCACAAAGATGCATACACATATATGTGCATATATACAGTATAAATCAAAAAAGTTACCGAGTTTGTGACTCATAACAACACTCGGTCTCTAGCAACACAAAAATGAGTTGCTTAAACACTCTGAAATATCGACCACTAGGGAAAAAGCGGATAAAAACCATGTTAGCTCCAGTAGCAAATATAGAATACATTTTCTTGCCATGTCCTAGCTGTTAATTTGTACATTCGCTCTGTGCTATTACACTTCTCTTAATATCTAAAAAAAGGTTTATTTTTAATCAGTATTTTGTATACTTAATAGATCCTTAGACACACAATTACAACTATTTACTTGCTGGCGCAACCCCTCCATAGAGTATTTAAGTATCCTGCACATACTAACCCCTTTAACCTAGCTCGAAACTGATTTAAACATACCCTTTTCCTTTGTTGATCGTCAATATAGATAGGTGAAATAGGCCTCACTTTTAAAGTTTATTAAGCACAAACACATTCATGAATATACAACAAGGAATTATCTATCAGTAAAGGATTTATGCTTAATTAAGCATGGAGAGATCAATTTTAATTAACACACTCCAGTAAAAATGCAACTATATCTTATCATCTACTACAACATATTATTTTTAATGGAACAAGTATATTTCTTTAGTTTTTGTTTTAAAATAAAATCCGCCTAGCTAGTAGACATGTAAGATGAGAATCAGGGATCAATACAGTGGTGCGTATAGACACAAAATAATAGAAGTGCACTTGTATCAAACCAGTAAAAATTCCAGCACTTAAACCTCTTTTTTAAAAAAAGCGTGGTTCCTCCTTTTTACCTCTACAAAAGTAAAATCGTATAACCTCCGCAAACAGATTACACATGCACATAATATCACATTTGTATGGGCGTCGTTTGTTTGTCTGAAGATTTTAGGCTCGCATTGCAAGTGTGTGTTGGTTTGCCGCTTTTTCATGAGCAACCAATGACTCTATTCCATTCATCACATTAATGGTCACAAATTTCTGGAACCTTTATTTATTTTAACTGGAAACAGAGCAATAACATTTCTACTGTAAGGTCCTTGTAGAGCATAGCCAATGCCATTGCATGTGTTTTTTTTTTTGGCAACTACAGGTTAAAAAAAAATTGACATATTGAGAGATAAAGTGTCCTTGTGTATTTTGATGGATGCAAGCAACTTGTAAAGTTACAACAAAGCCGCAGAGGAAACATTACCCAACTTTTTGGATAGATGCATACTGAAACCTTGTACCAGAATACTATATAAAGACGGATACTTAACAATTTGATAGCTTTTATCTTGATGTACGACAAAGCTAACCGCTTTAGTTAAATAAACATTATTAGATACTTTTGCTCGAGATCCCAAGCCTTGGAACATTTAATTAAAATCGAATAAAAATTAATACGGATATGAACAAACGGGAGAAAGGAAAAAAAGCTAACATGGAAAGCGCACAAGCGTCGTCAAGTAAGCGCAGCTCAGACGTAAGTTTAGATGGAAATAAAGATACTTCCTTTTCCGAATCAGATGTGACCAAACCCAAGAGCATAATATATAACAACAAAAGTAAGGAAGGCGATGGAAATGACAGAAATCATAAACATTCGAGATCTTTTGACAGATTCGTGGCTCCTGTAAACATCAAGGATCAACAAACTCCAAGATTCGTTCAAAGCGGAGTAAACAGGGCTAGATCTTTTACTGAACGAGGTTCAATATTTCAAGAGTTTGAGCTTAGAAAGGGAAGTGTCACAGGAGGTGGAGTTTTTGGTACTAATCCATTGGCATCAGCAAAAAAAAAAAGAACTGAGCTACATCCCAAATTTCCACTCAGAGGATATTCACTGAACACTGAAACTACATATGAGGATCCAGAACTTGCTCAAATATTACCCAAAACGAACCCATCTGAATACGTACCTTCAACACTTAAAATTAACGACGCAAGCGTCCCAAAAAATCACAAAGAAGTGCCTTCACCGCGATCACGGGATGAAAATCCTTTGGAGGGATATGTACTTGGTGAAGACAGAGTATGCGTTGTGGAAAATAGAGGAGGAAAGAAAAAGGAGCGGGAACGCAATATGGGATATGGTATATGTAGCAACATGATACAAAAAATTAAAAAGGAAGCCAAAACTAAAGGTTTTAAAAAATTAAGAAAAAACAAAGATGACCGGGAAACTCCATGGGCCAACTTAGAAGCATTGGATAAATATATAAAAGATGGTATAGTACCTGAAGAATGCACTTACAGTAGCAGTGTAACCTCGGATTCTTTGTCGGACGATGACTCATTTACAGGGTCTGATACTGATACTGATACGGATTACGGGGATGATCGTGTGGCTGATGATAGTGATAAATCTTTAGCAGATCGCTTGTACAATAATGGCAAAGATGTAAATAAAGGGCCTAGTGAGAGTAAAATTACGGTAGATAGCGATGATAAAGACTCTTTTAGTTCTGGAATGCGGAAGAGTACAGCTAGACAATCTCTGGGGCTAGTAGAGCGTTTGAATCATGTCATTAACATGGAAACACCTTTGTTGGGAGGAGATACTAGACACCACAAAAGTTTAGGGGCGATTCCAGCGTCAATGCTAACAGGTGGAGGAAGCAGAAATGATGGAAGCTATACCAACTTGACTCAACAAATAAGTAATAATGGTGGTAAAAGTTCGGTTAACCGCCAACGACAACGAGAACAACAGCAACAACAAAGATTAATGCTCTATAGTCCATGTGTGGGGACATTGCGGGCCAACAGACTGCAAGACCTCAGAACGATGTCATACTCGCTTGCAGAATTATTGAACCTGACAAAGGAAATGGATTCGTTTTTTTGGTTTGACATTCTAGCACCTACGCCGTTAGAAGTAAGCATTCTTTCAAAAACATTTCATCTGCACCCACTTACCAGCGAAGATATAATCGACGACGATTCACGTGAGAAGTGTGAGATTCACAAGGGATATTATTTTGTGTGTCTTTATTCTTTTGATTTTAATCCAGAAAGTGATCAATATTTAGTTCCTACAAACACGTATATGGTAGTAACTGAGCATGGAGTTCTTTCGTTTCATTCAAGGCCTACATGCCGCCAGAACCATGTGTTAAGGTGGATAATGAGGCTCATGAAATACACCAAAGTTAATTCTGACTGGATCAACTACGCAATCATGGATGACATCACAGATCAAATTGTTCCAGTAATCCGTAACATGGAGTTGGAGGTTGAAACTATTGACGAACTGGTGTTGATATTGACATCTTCAGAGCAATCTGATATGCTTTTGCGTATTGGTTGTGTTAGAAAACGGCTAATGTGTTTATTGCGACTATTGCAAGGAAAAGCCGATGTTGTAAGGACATTGATAAAGAAGTTTGGTCCCACAGGCACTTCAAGTACTACCATAGGCAACATATCGGCGGCAGGAGGTCCGGTCCCCTCCAATTCTCATATTCTCCACCAAGGAAATTGTGTGGCTTTTACCTCGCCGACAGTCACATCAACGCATGTCCTCGCCACCACGCCTGGACAGGAGGCTGTAGAAGGTACTTTTACTTATTCCCAAAGCCTAGAGCCGAACGGCAACAATGGTGACTATGCGGTACAGCAACAACAGCAGCAACAACAGCAACAACAGCAACAACAGCAACAGCAACAACACACACAGCAACAACACACACCGCAACAGCAAAGCCATAATGGAGTCGGTAGCAGCGCTTCCGACAAGTCGCATGACCTAAACCTGCATTTGTTTGATATTTTAGATCACGTTGTAACTATATCACAAAATGCTACGCAGCTGGAAGCTGTGCTGTCAAGGGCATATTCAAACTACTTGGCAAAAATATCTATAGAACTGACAGAAACGTCAAACAGAACAAACGATGTAGTTGCCAAACTGTCTATTATGGCTTCCGTTCTTATTCCCCTGAATTTAGTGACTGGTTTATGGGGAATGAACGTAAAGGTTCCTGGCCAAGAAACTGATTCGCTGTTTTGGTTTGTCTCTATTGTATTTTCCATTTCAGCTTTTGCGATATTTCTCAGTTACTTGTGCTTTAGATTTGGCTTGATATAAATCATGCGTTTTTTTAACAATACTCCCCTCTTTATTTATAAATATCTCATAACGATTAATTTTTTCCTTTTTCTGTGATAGTTTGTGATTTAGTGGTTAAAGCATAGTACTAAGAGAAAAAAAGCAAACAGAAAGGCAAGTAGGTTGCGCCAACACAAAACAATAGCATGAAGTTCTTCACTCTCTTCTTAACAAAAGCAAAGTCTCAATCTAAAGGAAAAAAGTGGTATTAATTAGGAGCTCATCTAACAGCATCCGCTCTTGTTTCCATCGGCATTCGAACCTATGTCTACATTTTTCTTTTCCTGCTTTCCGGTCTCGCCTTCTTTTGAGTCTATGAGTCTTTTCTTTATTTGTCTATTTGATTACGAAATATGTTTTATTATAGCGCTATTCGACTTCATTGCACCCTAAACTATGATAAACTTACTTTGCCAGAGTAAAGAATGCTTCCTCGACGTTAATGTTGTTTTTTGCGCTTGTTTCCAAAAATTTCACTCCATATTCATCAGCAAGCGCCTGACCCTGGGCCTTAGTGATTACCTAAAAATTATAAAACATTTATTAGAGCTGCTTGTAGATATTAGGTTTCAGAAAATAATTAGTAAAAAATTTAATCTTACCCTATCCTTTTCTGAATCACATTTGTTTCCTATTAAAAGCATGTCAACGTCTTCACTTGCATGTTGATTGACATTTGCAAACCAGTTTCGCATATCTATGTAGAAATATTAGGGGAGAGGGGGGGGGGGGTTGTATTAGTATGCTTCATAGTACAAGCAATATAATTAAGTATCCAGCTTTCAACATAAATGAAGGCAATCTATTCAGTTTTTGTCCTTTAAAAAACTAACCACTTACTGTTAAAAGATCTCTCGTCTTCCACATCATATACCAACAGTATTCCCATGGCACCCCTGTAATACGCTATAAATATACACAAAATTTTTAACAGCTTTCTACCAGGATCGTACGAGATCTCTTGCGAGAAAACTTCCGATTAATTATCTTTGACATCAAAACCATATAAACTCACCTGTTGTTATCGTTCTGAAGCGCTCCTGGCCTGCAGTATCCCATATCTGGAGCTTTACTATTTTACCGTCTAGTTCGATCGTGCGGATTTTAAAATCGATTCCGATTGTTGTAATAAACGATGGTGTAAACGTATCATCGGAGAAACGCAAAAGAAGACAACTCTTTCCCACGCCTATCAAAGGTTTGTGATATTTAGCCAATGTTAAATCATAATCTGAATGTTTTATTTTTGTTATACATGAATGTCCTGCAAGAAGGAAAACGATTATTGCTTTGTGCATGTTAAAAATGCCGATTTTCTCGGATTGCTTTAATTTTTTTGATTTTTAACAGTCTGATGTCAAATAATTGAGAGTATGCGCACCAATTCCCTACAAGTAACAACGGTTCTAAGATTCTATGAAGTGGTTATAATTTCTTTACCTGAATCTCCTATAATCAGCAACTTTATGAGATAATCGTAGCTTGCACTTTTTATATTTGGATCCATTTTTCGACCTTCACACGTGTGTAATATGATTTTATCGCTGTTTTTTGTGCCCCTGTTAGAGTATATTTAGGAAATTTGTATCTTGTTGGTTGTAATACAAAGTGAGATATCCTTATGATATAGTACCTGTTTTTTTAATTTTATTAGTTTAAAGTTATCCACACAACAAAGAGCGGACAATAAAGGAAACTTCGTAAAAACAATGTACTTAATTTTGTTGCTGATTTTCTGGCCAATTGTCTTTTGATTAATTTAATATTGCATTTTTTTCAAACAGACTATTTCTCCTATTTTAGGAAAACATTTTATTTGGTTCAGTTTAATGCTCCGAATAAACTTCAAAAATGGGACAATAAAAATCGATTTCAGCTATCTACGGGAGGTGGTGTGCAAATAAAAAAGCTGGATGCAAAAACCACGGAACAAATCATGATTACCAAAAACCATAAAAAAAGTATTGAAATATGGAAATATGGAAAAATAAACATGTATATATGTTTATTCATGTATACACATAAACAAAAATGTTAGGACCTAACCTATTCTAAAACTAAGAAATAGCACCAATTAGTTTTCCGATTTATGTGTATTTGTGTATGTGTATATATGTTAGCCTTGTTAAAAGATTTTAAAGAAAATAAACGATACCTAATGCCTAAACACAGTTGGCTTCCATACAAGAGGGGGCCCAACACTACATTTAAGTTTTATTTAGGGCAAACTACATGAAATATTATTAAAAAAATGCCTTGACTAAACTCTTGTGCTAGCCGGCTTAACAAACCGCCTATACAACACCTTTATACACGTATACCCCTACAAAATATAACTTGGTCAGCAACTTCTAAAGTTAAAGAACCTATTACAACCCTTTGTTTTGCAAATTAGTATTTTGATTTGAAGCATCCCTTTTAATTTCTAAATACCAAAGCTATAGGAAAAAAAATTAGAAATAACAATACAACTAATTTTTACCACAACGACCCTTTGGCGGAAAACTAGAGAAGGGGAGGGGAAGTAACCAGTATAAATCTTTTTAAAATATATCTTAAATATTCACTAAACAGAAAAGGCTACAGAATCGTGCAATCTAATTTGCGTTGGCGAGAAAATAAAAACAAACGGATATAAAGACATTATTATATCTGAATGGAAATGAGTATTAAAACTATAATAATTGTGATGGGTGTTAGTGGGAGTGGGAAATCTACTGTATGTAGATCGCTAAGTGAAAAAACTGAGAACTCTATTTTCATTGAGGGCGATGATTTTCATGGAGAGGATAATATATCTAAAATGAAACGGGGAATTGGGCTAACTGACGAGGATAGAATACCCTGGCTTCTGAGAATCAACGAGGCTATCGAATCAGTTAGTGAACCAAACGTGTTTATTTCGTGCTCTGCACTTAAAAAATCGTATCGAGAAATACTCGCACTTGGTCAGAATAGAGTTAGCTTTATTTATTTGAAATGTAGCAAAGATCAGTTGAAACAGCGATTAGATCAAAGAAAAAACCACTTTTTTAACGCTGCTCTTCTTGAGGACCAGCTATCGGTGCTGGAAGAACCCGATCTGTCGGAAAACTGTCTTACTGTTCTATGTGGACATAAGACAAAGATGCAAATCATAGATTTTATTGTTGCAAACTTTTGTTTAACCAACATTAAACACAGTACAAGCACCCTTTTATCTGATTAAAAAAACATCCTCATCTGGCAAAATCTTAGCTTTTTGACAAGATGGCCAGAGTATGTCCTTTCTGATACCTATATGAGCTTTAATGGTGCTAGTAAGAAAGTCCAAGGGCGGCTGCTTTAACAATGTGTGCAAGTCAAGAAATCAGTGTGAGTGAAGCTGGATACAAAGACTATTTATTATCTTATTTCCAATCTCCTAGCTATAAACCAAACCGCCCACCACTCAGAGTATTTGTAGACAGGTGTATATAGTAGAATGGTATTCCCACCCACTTTACTTGTTATTGGTCGTACTTTGATCTCACTATTTTTCTACCACGTGACTTTGCAGTGTATCTAAAACGAATCTTCACTTTTTCCCGGATATGCAAAGGTCAGATTACTAATCGCATTTTATGACAATTTCACAAGCCCCAAAAATAGTGTTTCAGATACCGCTATATATTGCCAATCTAAAAAAAAACCAACTACAGTCTGAACATCTGACTTGTTGAAGAGTCCAATAATTTTGTTTGGGGTTTGGGGGAAATTAATTTGGCAGCAGCTCAATGCTCCACGAATAACATTCCAATCCAGATGATAGCAGAGAGGGTGGAGGGCCTTTTCTTTATAGATGGGCATATTTTACTAGCATGCTTTAAATACTCCACTCCAGCCAAACCAAAGACAAAATAGTTACTATACACTTAACAAGAAAGACTCAAAGACATTACAACAAATACTAATCAAAATGGCCGAAAGTACTATATCCTCAGTTGATTGGAAGGACAGATGGGAAACCGGAAATACAGGCTGGGACCTTGGACATGTGAACGCCGCTTTAGAGGAACTAGTCGAAGAAAAGACTGACAAGGTTAATTTGCCTAGAGGCAGAGGTATAGTTCCAGGCTGTGGGAGTGTAAGTGCATTTTCCACCATATGTTTTATTTTATTTAAGTACTGGTCCTAAATGCTAATCAAAACGCTACAGTAATGCATCACACAAAAATATTTTAGGGATATGATGTTGTATACTTGGCCAAAAATGGTTTCAAAATGACTGGGCTTGACCTAAGCTCAATAGCTGTAGATGCGGGCAATAAGCTCAGGGACGAGCAAAAAGTGGCACAGGATTCGGCTAGATTTTTAGTAGGTGACTTTTTCAACTTTAGTCTGGGCGGTGAAAAATTTATGCTAGCATATGATTACACGTTTTTCTGCGCAATCCATCCCGACATGCGTGAAAAGTGGGGTGCACGGTATGCAGAGATAATTGAGGCAGGGGGAAATCTGATTACATTGATGTTTCCACTAAAACAACACACTTCTACGCCTCCTCCATACACTGTTTCTGAGGAGGAGTACCACAGAGTTTTGGATACAAATTTTGAACTGGTATACATTGACAGAAACCCTAGAGAAGAGCCAAACAGGAAAGCTCCTTGTGCGATTGCTGTTTGGAGACGGAAGTAGGCTTTATACCTACTACCTATCACCAAACCAACTATTATGTTAATGTTCTCAACAGTATCGAAAATATGGGTTTTATAAAATGAAGGTTTATAAATAAACAGGTATTCATACGAGACCCTTCATGGAACTTGGGGCTTCGTGCCATTTACTTCTCCCTGCTTCCCTTATCTAGCATATTATTTTGTATTTCAATTATAGCTTACTGTGACACGCTAGTGGTTTATTTTTTAAGCGTTAAAACCGCGTGATTATTATCAAAATACACTAGGAAAAAGTCTGAAATCGTGGAATATTATTATAGTCGTTATAAGCGTAAGAAGGTAAAATCAGACCGGGGAATGGTATAAGTCTGAACAGCTTCGATTGCGTAGATAAAGGGGAGGGGGGGGTTCGAGTTTCAAAAATAAAAGATGGCAGAGACAGGGGAAAGCCTGAATGGATAAAGAATATGTTCAGCTTTAGAAGTTCACTAGCTCTTCTAAATGGTCTCTGTCTCATTTTTTAAATTTCTGCAGCCTAGTTCTTATTGGATCAACTGGGCTGAGGCTAGGTGACCTCCTGTATGGGTTTGATTTGCTGGAACTTTGACTGATTTCAACTTTGCTCGCTTTTGCGAACGAAGCATCATTCCTCCGATGTGGATGTTCTTTGTAACTATTTTGTATATGTCGTTTGTATTTGTTTGTAAAGTCACTTTTAATTAGTAGAGAGGATGAGTTTTGATCTAGCATAACTTGATGGCCCGATTCACTGTTATTATAGATACTAAACTCCTCCTCGAATGTTAGCAGATCTTTTCTTGGGCTTAGTAAGGTATCGGTATCGCTGGCTACGCTTATTATTGATCGCCCATATGTTCTTGAAAAGTTAGAGCCACCACTAAGTGATCGAGCAAAACGACCTTGAGTACTTTTTATTTCTGGCGTTGGGGGATTATACATCATATTTATTTTTAGAGGAGGTCTTCCTGTGGATATGTACCGCGATGAAGCTTTTCCAAGTACATTTGTTTGTTTTAATAGCCCCGCGTAATCAATTGAAGAGATATCTTTGAAATATGTTATATCATCAGCAAACGGGTTGCTTGGCGATTCGGATTCAGAATCCAGTTCTTTTAAGTATCTCGTACTCCCATTGTCTGCAAGTGCTAGTACATTTTTGCTGTATCCGAGCTCGCCATAGCTACCAAGCCTGATTCTATATTTATGGGATTTATGAGATTTATAGGATTTATAATCTCTATTTTGGGAGGTGGATTCCATGTTTATCAAAGAAACATTGTTGTGCTTCGTTATTGTTATAGATTCCAAGCTCCTTCTAAGAAGCTTTAGAATATCTTTTTTTTCTTTTTCTCCAATTAGATTGTATATTCGTGAAATTCGTTTAAAATTCACCTGAGCATTGGTTTCAAATCGTTTGTTAAGTTTGTCTGCTTCCAGGATGGTAGATGTATTTGGAATTGTCGATAACGGTGATAGTGGTGATTGCGATTGAAGCAGCACCTGTGACTTAGACATAACCTGTAAACTGCCTGGAGAGCGCAGCTTAACCATACTATCTGTACTTTGCTTTGATCGAAGAACTCTTTTAAACTCATCCTGTGATGCTATTTTGGATAATTTAGGACTGGAAACCTTAGAACCCAACCTCCTATTTAGCTGTTCGGGTATTCCATTTTGGCTATTACTTAAGGCATCGAGGTTTTCGTCACTAACTAGCGTCCTGCGAGTATTATTCGAAAACGAGTCTATCCCTGGACCATGTGGTGCCAGGTTTGTTGGGTTTTTAAAAGAGACTTCCCCATTAGAATGGCTGGTGGGAATAATCTCAATAGGCTCAATAGTATCGCAGACCTCATCCAGCTTCGTTTCCGTGGTATTCTTTTCTATACCACAATCATACAAGTCACTACTATAAACTTCGTTTTTTATATCATTTGTGTGTATGCGGCTGTCTTGCAAAGCTAGAGTGTTTTTGGTCATATAGACACCCACACCTTCTTCCATCTGCTCCGCCTTAGGAGTATCGTCAACATTTTTGTTTTGTTGTTTGGCGTCACTGCTATTCCTAATAAGGTCATGTTTATCCTTTGTCTTTTGGTCGTAGATATGATCATCGTCTACTTCTACAACTACAGGTAACTCTTTTTTTGTTTTTTTGCGAATTATAGTGTCGTTGGGGAGCCTTTTAGGTTTTACGTTTCCTTCTGGCTCTCCAGGTGCTAGGTTTAAGCTATCCTGTAGCACGAAAAAGTTTTTTTTGAGTCTATTACCAATTCTTCTCCTATTTTCACCACTCGCTTCTTTTTCATCCATTATTTGAGTCTATTGTTGCTGATATGTGTTTTTGTGATTCTCTTGTACAAAAAATGAGCATAAAATATTATTTAGTAGTGTAAATATATAAAGCGCAGGCAGTTTTATAAGGCATCACGACCAAACCAAACTCAATGACCAACCGTTATTTTTTTTCCGGGCAAATTGGAATTATAACTTTATTTACAAGTTGTATTTCTTTCCAAGTAATTTTTGAGCTGAATTTTAACTCTGAAAAAGAAATAAGTAAATCACGATTTGGCTATTTTGCAATAGAGATATCCTCAATTTAGTAGTTTTGTACCTAACTCTGTAAAAGAGGGTTTGTCCATATTTGGCAACAAAAGGGGATGAACACTACTACACCAAAACCGACCTGAAGTACGGGTTTATGCTATTCTGTTAATTTAACATTTTATCTTTCAGCAACTGGTTATATTCACTTATCTCTTTTGTTGTTTTTTGATGGTTTTATATAAGCGTAGTAGTACATTAATCAAATATGTAACTATAGACATTAGCGTATTATACGAGTTTAAATACTTGTGAATTATTGGTATATAAACTCCAAGCATATTTACAAAACTTTGTCATGAATGATTTGTTTTGTTTTTCCGCACTTTTTATTTGTTTTTATGCAACTCTGAATTTATTTCAGACTCGATTAGTTCAACTTATTTTTTTTTTGTAACAGCCCTAATAATAAAACCAAAGTTTGCAAACTGTAAAGACACAAAAATAATTGCAACCATGACCTTATTAAGAGTTGAAAATGAATGGACTTGTATTAGGTTGTGATTGTTACCACCTTAATCGGCGTACACCCAATATTGGTGTTAATATTAATATAAAGTGTTCACCAACTCATTTATAGGCCTAAAACAACACCCAATCTATATTTAGCTACCTTTCATATCATAGCTGTAGTTGGAAATAAATATTTTCATAACCAACAGCCTCATACTAAGTGATAGGAAAAGAGTAAGAAAGAGAAAAAAACAGCCTCCGGCTAAAGTCAGGGTTTAAGTTTGACTATCTTGTACAAATTCGTATAAAAACTCTTTATAAGCTTTTAGACTTACACGCTTGTTAGTCATGCCAAATATGTCTTTTATTGACTATTTGTCGACAATTTTGGTTCTTTTGCTTTGTATTTATTATGTAAGAAATCAGGCCAAATCAAAACTAAAAATAATCTTTGCACCAATAAAATTGGTCAAAAGCTTATCACATATACCTTAAACGAGATAGAGTTTAAGGTGAAAAGCACTTCCCTACTTCTTCTCCCCCCCCCCCAACAACCTGGAACTCCAGCTTATCTTGAAAACCTGTTCTTTCTAAAAATTTCAACATGAAAACTCTTTTCTATCATTACATGCAGTTTTGTTATCATCGTAATAAAACGGATGAGGTTTATATCCTTGAAAAGTTGTCTTTCAGCTAGACTAAAGACAGATACTAATTAGCATAGCACCGGTGTGAAATGTATCGTGAGACGCGTCGAATATACCCCTGCTATAGAGGCTATAGATTATTGGTTTTTGATAATGAGGTTTAAGCGGGTGGTATATATTCTATTTTTTGTAGTTGTAAAGTAGCCTCATTGGTGTGAAAGATACAATATTTTAAATAAACAACTATGAAAATACCAGCAACTTATACCTTATAAATATGTTCATTGAAAAGTGGTATCGATTATTCTACTCAAAAATCAAAATGAAAAAATGAAAAAAAAAGAGCCGAAGTTTAGTACTAAAACGCACTAAGCGAATGGATAAAAGCGTTGAGTGTGATTTTTTTCATTTAGTAGCCCTTTTCCATCAAACTTAATCAGTCCAACTTTCAATTATTTCTTTTGAAGGAAAATAGCGAATGAGAAAGTGATTGGTAATAGATCTTCATTTATACTCCTTGAAAAGATACTTGTGATTTGGTAAAGTCAAGTATTTCGATTTTTTTTGATCTTTTCCTTTTTTTTATATTGTAAGATCATGTGGCAATTGTTTATGTTTGATGAAACAAGGTTATTTCTAGATCCACTAGTTTAGATCTTCTCTATTCGTAGTTGTAAAGAAAAACTAAAGTTCATAAGCTGTCTGAATGAATCGGGAGTAATGTGCCTACTAGCGCAAGTAGCAGAGAACACAATACACGGAGCCAATATACTGGTTTCTTTGACACACATCTTTTTGTGGGGAGGGGGGAGATGAAAGTAAGTTTAATAAGATGTTTTTTAAACTTAGGAATAGGTTTTATATTATTTATCAAGCTAGTTTCGAATGTTTGCTCTCCAATAATCCCCTCATACCAACTCTTTGCAAGTTGTATTAGTACACTGCGCTTGGCTTTTGCATAATTTAATCACTTGGTTGTTACAAGTACTTAGTTTGATTCCACTGGATAGACGAAAAAAGAGATGATTCTCATATGCATGGAGTGGTGATTTTTTATGTCATTATCAAGGGTATTGTAGCATGATTTTACAAAATCAACGCAATGAGGATTAGTACACCACCACGTTTTTCAATAAGGAATTGAACCTATATTATCAAGGTAAAACAATGATTAAAATAGTCATGACTAATTAATAACACAGCTCATTCTAGCTTAGCTAATCATATGATTTCTTTGCTAAATTGTCTATCTTTGTAAGCTGAATTGTAATATTTTAGTAAACAGCACTTTTGTAGTATTTGTTTGGAGGGTTTAAACCAGGAATTTAGATTTTGATCGTAAATACCTGTTGGCTCCCCCCCTGACAATTTGAGAAACCTTTTGGTTGGTGGGCTTTTTATACTTGTCTTTTAAATAGTAATATAATTCATCACGTAAAGTGGCAAAAATATTGAAAATATCGGATAGCTTTAAAATTCTCAGTTACTTGGATCAAAGCCCAAAGTCAAAAAACCATGCCAATTTTAAGGTAATGTGCGTTTTCACATTTCTATTTACCCCATTGGCTGACTTTTTGTTTGGCATTTTCAATCAAAAGCAAAACTAGGTAAAAGTCAAAGATTTTTTTCAAGTGAAACCAACGAAAAAAAAAGCTTGTTCTAAACCACTGCAATACTATACTCGCTGCGAGTATAGCATTTTTTAAGGACAGCGCCTTGTACAAGTATATGTCTTCAATACGGTGCAAGTAATTAAAAAATATATAGCCGGCTAAAGTATAGCGCGAGAAAGAAAAGCTAAATTTAAAATATAAACAGAGCTTGCAAGCAAGCAGACAACAGGAGATGTTGGGGTTATTTTGGAGCTAGTTAAAGTGTTTGGGTAACAAAGCTAAATGCATGTGTAAGTAAATGAGCTAATTTTGTTTATTTTTTTTGTTTTGATCTTTTTTTTACATATAAGTTTTTTGTTTTCCAAACCAAATTTGCAGTTTCAAGGGGGGCATTTTAAAAGGGGGCTACATTGGCAAGCTATTATGACACTATAGTGAAAATGAAACTTCAAGAGAGAATTACGTAACAACTGATATAGCAAATGGTGGGCCAACTTTTTTATTTGAAAAAACACAATCCCAGCTTCGACCTTGATTTTTTTTGTGGAGTGAGAATGTTGAAGTGGGAATTAATTGTAAAGCGTGATTTTAACGAAGAGTATAGTCACCTTATTCAATGGCTGCAATTACACATTGGAAATCATTGTGAACTTGAACGTAAAGCTCGAGATTTTGGCATTTATAAATTAAAAACGAATAAATTTTGGGGGCTAGGCAAATCAAAAGCCGAAAAGTATTGGCAAAAGCTCTTATGTAATATTTGCGGTAGCAATCTAATACGGAACGGAATTTCAACGTTATTGAGCATTTCTCTGGTGTTGTTTTTATTTTCATGGTAACAATTGTGCCTTTTATTTACATAAACAATCTATTTGAAAAGAGTCAATAGAAAAAAAACACACACCTCAACGATGATGCTCATGTAGTGTACTGGTTGTATAAAAGTATATTATAGCGTAGTTCAGGTCTGGTTTTGTCACTTTTTCAATAAATACTTTTATTCCTCTTCTTTATTTTTCAACAAGAAATAATCTAGCCTGTTATACCCAGCGACTAAAATATATTACCATAAAAACCTTTAGAATAGTCACTTTGGTACAACATATTAAAAAAGGCTAGCTAATTTGAATCTTTCCCAACAGTCTGGATCAAAATTAATAGAGGAAATCTCTGCCACAGGAAACCCATATAATTCTGGAAAATAAGCTGCAATAGCTGGATCTGCTTTGATACAGTATTGTACCTGTAACCTTCATACAAGGCGAAACCAAAGAAAACCAAAAGAATAAAAAAACACCTTTGCATAAAAGTTGCGTCTCACTAAGCGCGATACAAAAGTGAATAAGAAGTATTAAATCAAGCCAAATTAACAACATAAAAAATATCAAAAGAACAGCGTTCACATTAGTAGCATAGATCTATACCTGTTCACTATACTAAAAAAAAGAATGACAAAGGACTACGTTATTTCAGAGCTGGAAAATGTCCCATCGCTCGTTCCAAGGCTAACAGCAAAAAAGTTGCTCCCAGCATACACACACAATGAGCTACGAGAGCGGATCTTAAAGGGTGAGTACTTGGTAATAGTTGATGGATATGTTCTCAATCTCACGGGCTTCGCTAGCAAGCATCCAGGGGGTGCAGCAGCAATACTTAACATGGTAGGAAAGGATGCAACAGATGAAATGCATGCCATGCATCCAGATGAAGTCTTTACAAAGCACGCGAACCACTACATTGTCGCCAAGTACGCAAACGACGTAGAGGGATTCTCGTTTGTTGAAGACCTAGATTTGGAATATTCAAAGCCCACGCCTGTTGATAAGAGTATGAAGGAGTGGGATGGGCTTGACAACAAAGCTATTGCTGAAGACTACCGGAAGTTGGAGAACCATCTTCGCGCGAAAAACATGTACAAGTGTAATTACTACAACTACGCAATTGAGGCAACAAGAATACTGGCGATCTTTGCAGGAATGATATACTTTACTTGCTTTGGAGATACTAGTTCCGTATGGAGAGTAGTCATGTCAAGTATCTGTGCAGCACTGCTATGGCAACAAGAGGCCTTTACCGCGCATGATCTCGGACATGCGGCTGTAACAGGAGTAAATAAAATAGACACAAGTATTGGTCTTTTTGTTGGTGACTTTCTCATTGGATTAAGCACAGGATGGTGGAAAGACAGTCATAATGTCCATCACATCGTAACAAATCAACCAGAAAACGACCCTGATATTCAGCATCTGCCATTTATGGCCATATCACCGGTTTTCTTTTTCAATGACCTATATTCTACATATTATAAGCGCTCACTGAAATTTGATGCGTTTTCAAATTTGTTGGTACAGATACAGCACAAGAGCTACTACATTATAATGACATTTGGAAGATACAACCTTTACGTTCTAAGCTGGGTGCATGTTCTTTTCAAAGTCAAGGGCCCACAAAAGTATTTTGAATTGCTAGGCCTTACAGGATTCTGGGTGTGGTACTCTTTCCTTCTATCATTTTTACCTTCATACAAGCTGATCCTCTTGCAAATCTGGCTTTCACACAGCATAGCAGCAATACTACATGTACAACTCACGCTTTCACACTTTGGAATGCCTGTTCACTCACCCAACCCGGAAACTGAGTGTTTCATGGTTAGGCAAATCAGAACAAGTTTGGATATTGTCTGCCCATCATGGATGGATTGGTTCCATGGTGGATTGCATTTCCAGGTTGAGCACCATCTGTTCCCCAGGCTTCCTAGGCATAACTTACCCTATGTTAAGACCCTTGTCAAAAAATTGTGCGAAAAACACGGGATCAAATACTCCGAGCTCAGCTTTTTCAATGCAAATGTATTTACACTCGGCGTTATGGAAAATACTGCAAATACTCTTACTGCATACCTACTCAAAAAGAGTTGATTTTGCTTTTGTTTTCTTCATTGCGCCTTTCGATACAAACCAGAAGTGTGGTATGGAGCTTGATTGTCTTTGTGTACCCAAAAAACGAACATATGTATCTATTTATTTACTGAAGCTATATCCCTATTTCTTTACCCTCACATAGACCGATACTATATCCCCCTGCTTTTAAAGTTAGGCTCTATTTAGTTTACTGAAAAATATGCATGTTTGTAATCAATGACTTCCGTCTACTTGTTTTTACTTTTATTTTAAAGTCCATCATTTATCCCTACTTAATAAAATATGATAACTATCAAATTACAAAACAATAAGATCGAGCTAAAATCTGGTGTAGATTGATAACTGATTAACCTCTTTTATCAAGATTAAGGTTAACTTTTTTATTTGTGCAATGATTTGCATAATGCCCCATTTCCCCACATTTAAAACACATCACCTGGTCAAGCGGCCTAAAGTTTGACGACGGCCCCCTTCCTCCTCCTATTCCCATACTCATACCCATGCCCATGCCCATACCCATACCCATACCCATGCCTACACCCATACCCATTCCCATCCCCCCGCCCATACCTGTACTCATACCTGTACCCATACCCATTGCTGTCCCACTCTGTCCAGTTGGTATGGCGGGATTGTTAAAGCTTTTTAAGAAATTGGGCTTGTGAGCATTAAGAATGCTAGATTGAAGCTTCAGATGCGATGTATATTGATTTGCCTCCATATTATCGGTATTCACATGTTGTTCCTGGTGAACCTTCCCGTCCATTTGTTGGTCAATTCTGTCTTTTGTGTACCCCGATGTATCCATAATTGGTATGTCAAACCTAGGACTTTAGTCATAAAGCGCAATTCCGGCATTAATTTATATATTTTAAAATATCGTTACATCGATAAAATACGGAAGGCAAAGAAAAAGTAAGCAAAAGTGACAGACTATTGTATAATTATACCACAAAAAGATAACACCAGCATAAAAAAATTGACAAAACTTACTGGAAGTTGGGACATTCAGGTCCTTGAGGGCAAAATCCAAATAAATATGGCTTACACACTATCCTTCGTAGATGTTTTCGCTTGCAGTTCGGTCCTAGGAATATATGAGACAAAAATAGTTAACAACAGGCCTTATAAACAGAAACAGGAAAAAAAATTCAAACAAAACTTACCGTTTTTACAAAAGCCTCTTGCATACCAGGGACATTCTTTGATTCTGGTTTCAGGATCTATATGTTGATACACGCATTCCTCATAGTTCCCACACTCTCCATACTTTGCATAGAACCAACACTCAGGCATTTTTGTTAGATTGTATTCATGCAAAAATTCACAATTATCTCCTTTTTTACAAAGCCCTCGCAGCCAGTGCTTACACACAACAGCTTTATCTCCCATCTTTGCCTGCTTTTGCTGCAGTCTCTCCATATTGTAGGCTGTGGCCGAAATGTGTCGGTATTGGCAGTTTTCTCCCTTCCAGCAATGACCCTTCAGGTAAAAATTGCATACGCCTGTAGATTCTATCGTTTTTTGATTCAGGGACAGCTTCAGTGACCTTGTTTTCCTTATCACAGATTTTGGATCTATCGTTTGTAGCCCGATTTCTTTTTTCACGTAATCTTCAAAATCGAACCACAACTCTCGTGCTGCTATGTCTGTGTCTAGCACCGTTAATTTTACCTCTGGGACCGACATTTTTTCTTTTTCTACTATCTAGTTTAATTCATAAAAAAACAAATTTATTTTATCTATCGTATTTAAAGACTATGTACAGGATCGAAGAATTGTTAGAACACGATTTTCAAAATATTGAGTGATTGTAAGTATATATATATACAAGATAAATATCGGCTTTAACATCGGTTTTTAGTTAAATAAAAGCAGCACCATTTACGGGCGGAGGAAATGAAATACCTCCAACTATTGCTATTATAAAGCGCTAATCTAAGGTTTTTTTATTGGTGAAATTTTTTCGATTTTTCATTTATTTTAGAGTGCAATCCTGGTAATATAATATGAAAGCTACGAGAAATTTAGGTTGGTTTTATACCCGCAAATTTGGATTACTAATATTCTTTGTACCAAATCCAAAAACCCAACTTTTTGTAAGCATGGGTTTGTTATCCATATCACAAGACATTTCTTAAATGCTAATACAAAAACACCAAACTGCGCTCATTTACATAATCATCCCTGCTCCTCTATCAATACAACTATTTACGCACCCCACCTCTTTTCCAATTCCTTTCCAAGCAGAGGATGAATATTGTACGCTTTGGTACACATATTTACATTCTACTCTACTGAAAAAAAAAAAACAAAGGATACAATGGAGCTAATAAGGCAGCTCGTGGATATTGTCCAACTTAGCAGTCAAATTTCGGATTATACCAATAATAAAAACTCTATGAAAAACACAGCAAAATAGGTGACGTATTAACTATCCCAGTATATCCACTTGCACTCACACCCTTCAGGTAAGCGCAAATACCGGATAACCTCTGCGGAAATGCCTAGACATGTAAATGATAAGCTGACTTGGATTATTCGATATCCAGCATTGATTTTAATTTTTCGTAGGTATAGAACGAGACAGCAAACATGGGCAGAACTTTAATATAACCGATAGTGAGACCAACAAAAAACCCACGAACACCTTCCGCCTTATAAATCGACGCCACAACATCTTTAGCTTTCAACAGTTTACTGGGACTATTAATACCTCCTATCTGCATCCTTCTACGTACAAGCTCAAACGGATACGATGATGTTTGTGCTACAATACCCGAAAGCCCACCGGCAGTTAGCTCAGCCCAAGCCCTCATGTCCTTTTTCGTCCTGTTTCTCTTTTTATGTGGCTCAGCTGATCTATCAATCTCTGCATATTTTGGGAAGTATGTTCTTGCCGCCTCTATCAAATAATTATGTGTCAAAAAAGAAACACCACCATATGGAATTATCCCCAACATAGAAATCGAAAATCCTCTATAGAAGCTAATAAGCCTTGAACCTCCAATATTCTCATTGTAAATTTTTCTTGTAAAATCTCGTGCTTTCTGGACTGAGGTGGATGATTTTGGAGTCTCAAATGCCATTCTGACCCGCACCATGTCAAAGGGATATGTGAACAGCACGCTAAATACACCTATTCACCAAATTAAAACAATTAGTATGATTATCGCCCCCTCCCTCCACTTTCTCAATTCAACAGTATTAAGAGACACATATTATACATGGGAAAGCGCGATAAAGCACTGAAGCATAAATAAAAAACATTAGTTTTACTAACCCGCACCGGCGCCAGATAAAAAGTGTCTAATCGGAGTATTTTTAGATTCAGATGGTATCAAGATCTATAAATAATAATTGTTATAATTAAAAGTCATCCATTCTAACACGATTTTTATAAATTTTCGCTTATGATTTCGGAAAAGATGTTGTATACCCTTTTTATCTGCTCATATGCCATAAACTTTATCGCTGCATATGGATAGATCCGAGCAAGTTGCATCGAGTGACCTTGAAATAACCCACGAATGCCATAGATTTTATATATCTGAACTCCTGCTTTAAATACACCGAGTCTGGTGCCTATCGCGTAATAATCGTGGTTGTTTTGAGTTTACTGACACTAATAAAGTCAGAAAACTACCAGTACCAAAAAAAATCAAAGACAAAAATAAAAAAAATCAAAGAATAGTGTAATCATATAATTCAAAATCTAAAAAAAAACTTACGCCTGTACTGTGCGTATTCCAGATTATGGGTCTGGAACAATATTTTCACCCTATCCAATGGAGCCACCACAGTCTTTGCTATTTAGGTTTGTTCCAGCTTTTCTTTAGTATATCAAACATGTATTGAGTTCTTTGGTCCTTACCTGCACAGCCAGCCAATCCGCCTATAAAAAATGTTTGAAATATATATTTTGTACTGCTTTTGTCGGTTTTATCTGGGATAAACACTTCCTCCACTTC
Source organism: Zancudomyces culisetae (assembly GCA_001969505.1). Taxonomy (NCBI): domain Eukaryota; kingdom Fungi; phylum Kickxellomycota; class Harpellomycetes; order Harpellales; family Legeriomycetaceae; genus Zancudomyces; species Zancudomyces culisetae. Next base: position 956 of record LSSK01001065.1, on the reverse strand, counting down.
CTCCATACGTTTGCTCTCCATCTCGCTAAGTGTTTTTGGATATACTTTACAGGCTTATAGCTTTCTAAATACGTGTGGTATGGAATTGCGAAGGCAGAATTGTTTTAGAAGCACTAATCTTTTTAATCCGCTTTCTGTGTTGATGTTGATGCTTTAGAATGCGACTTCACTTTTTTATACGCACCTGTGATATATTATACTGTACTATAGAGTCACTATACTCCAAAACTAATCTTCGTGGTGTGAATTCCTCTAAAACTGATTGACATAATTCCAGCGACTCTAGTCGATTGGGTAATAGTGTAAGAATTTACTTATTTGTTTTGAGATTGTTTTATGCCTACTTTGTTTCCTCCAGCGTGAAAGGTTTGTAGGGATTATTCTATAAAAATATAATCTCTGTTCCTTTCAAAGCTTAACATTACAACTGACATAATGTAATACCTTGGTTTTTATGCTTTTGATTTCGACCGTGCTTTTTTTTTTTTTTTAGAAAAGAATTGAAACAGCAGCGAATTCTCAGCTCGAAAATATGCGCATTTCCTTTTTTTCTTTTAAGGGGATTTAATTTTGCCATCTGATAAAAAAAATGAGGTACGAAAAAATAGCTGGCAAACTTCAGCCTTATATTTGCATTATCTTAACCAAGAGACGCTACTAGTTGGTGTAGTGTCAGCTACTGTTCCAAAGTAAGAAATAATAAGAACAAGCACGATTACTCGAGACTAACATCATCCATCACCCACCGGCCTTCCAATACAGTTCTAAATACAGGGAGCGAGTATTGACATCAACTGAGTTTATGTATATTTTCCCCCCTTTTTTGGAAAGCATATGAAACCGACTTGGAGTCGGGTTCGTGCAGTACGAGATATCTATTGGCTGGAACACTTTTCAATTTAGGATTTTTTAAGCGTGCCAACATTTTAATAGTTAAACGGATTACTATTGGATAG
>LSSK01000182.1:0-47712 GCA_001969505.1 Zancudomyces culisetae | reverse complement strand
GCTGCTGCTGGCGTTGCCGTTGCTACTGTTGGTGTTGGTGTTGCTGCTGATCCCGATGCCTGTGCCTGTGCCGACGTGGTTCCAGCCGTTGATGTCTTTGGTGGCGTTGCCGCTTTCTCTATATTTTGGCTTTGTGCCTCTTGTTGCAGTGTACTAATTGCTGTTGCGTAAAAACTCCTTGCCAGCACATTCCATACCTCTATTTGCCCCGATTTCTGTTCAATAGCTGTTTTCAGACTAATTAATCCTTTCAATGATATCGATACAACACCATTGTTTGTCTTTACGTTAAACTGTCTGTCTGGTGGAATCTCTATCCCCCCTCTCTGCAAAGGCGTTGCCGGAGCCGCTACCGCCGGTGTTGATGTCGCTGAGACCGTAGCACTAGCAGCAGGGGTCTTTGCAGCTTTCGCTTCATTTTGCTTCTCCATTTCGCTTTTCTTTGCCGCTCGCTCCTGTTTCTTGGTTTGTTTTTTTGGTTTAGGCTTCTCCTCACCACCTCTTTTGCCCTTATCCACACCTGTTTCCATACTTGACTGTGCCTGCTTAGATAAAGCTGCCGCCTCTGCCTCTTTTTGTTGTAAAACCATCGGAGATGCCGCCACCTTAGAACCCGTTGCCCTACTAACATCTTCCTCCTTGGTATTTCTTGCTCTTTCTACTCCTGCCATTAACCCTGGCTGTTGCATTTTGCTAGCCGCCTCCTGAAATTGTCTAATGTACAGCATCTGTTGTTGTGGCGGCAAGTTTTTTATGTTTTGAAGCATGGTTTGTATAAGTGGATTCTGCGGCTGTGCGCCTCTTAAGAGTTGATATGCTGCTAAATTTGCAAATGCCTTTTCTGATTCTCCTAGATTCATATCTCCACCTTCATTACCTGCACCTCCCCCACCAACAGTACCAACGCCGCCTGCCATCGCCCTGGCTGCTTGAAGCTGTGCCTGCAATTGCTGGGCTGCCTGCTGTTGCATTACTGCCTGTACTTGAGCCTGTGCCTGTGCTTGAGCCTGTGCTTGAGCCTGAGCTTGTGCTTGAGCTTGAGCTTGAGCCTGTGCCTGTGCCTGTGCCTGTGCCTGTGCTTGAGCCTGTGCTTGAGCTTGTGCTTGTGCTTGAGCTTGTGCCTGAGCCTGCTGTTGCATCACTGCTTGTGCCTGAGCTTGTGCTTGAGCCTGTGCTTGACTTTGTTGAGACTTTGCAGCTATTCACAAAAGACATAGATTTTGGGAATTTGCATTTTGCGCCATAAAAACACCTTGCTACTCATGATATTGTATCGCTTTAAGTCACTTACCTGTAACTCTAATATTTTTAATCTCATTGAGCCTCGATGCCAGCTGCATTGCATACATATTTTTCGTTTGAGAATTTTCCAAAATCAGTTGTTCAAAATTCATTACTGATTTTATCAGATCGTTTCTATCCAGGTCTGGTCTTACTCTTAAGTATTCTTCGACACTAAAGATTAAAAGAAAACATTCTCAGCACTCTCTCTTTTTTTTTCGGCAGTAATTATTTGTGTTAAAACTAATAAATATGTGAATGTACACTCACAGTTTGTTGATATACAACGACCGCTCTCGTTGCGAAAAGCTTGCTCTCCAATCCTGAGAATTCATTCTGTCTCCAGCTTTTTCTTTTGTCCCGATTTCTCGAATTTACTGTTCTTTTTGACGAGCTTTTCGTTTAGAATCTATTCCCCCCTTTTTTAGTATTACAGCCTATTATATTATGTTATTATGTTGCTCATAGAAAAATATCACAAATAGTACAAATCCGATCTATCTAGCGTTATAAATCTCTATCCATTGATAAAACAGAATGCTAAATAACCAAGTTGGAAGGTATATACAATTGTTATTATTTCCGAATTTTTAAAAGTGACAGATTAATTTCGGTAAAGCACAGCTTTATTCCCTTTCTTTATGAAAAATGATTAGCATCTGCTTTTGCTAAACTTCCCTCTCGCTCTCTCCCTTCCCGCAATTCTCGTTTGTTTGTGTTTTTATTTTTTTATTTTTTTATTTTTCGCCAAAATTATTACAAAAGCGTACTAAACAATGGGCAAGCGAATGAAAACACATTTGATAGAAAAATCCTCTATTTCTCAAATGCTAAAAAAGCATTAGCGCAAGATGGTATACTGTACTCCCATTCGCCAATTCATTTATCCAGGCTAGTCACATTACCCAATAATTTTCTCCTCTTCGCGAGCAAGTTCATCATGAGTTTGCAGCAGCAACAACAACAACAAAAAAAAAAAGAAAAAAGCGCAGTAAAGGATATGGAGTATAAGGAACATTGCCTTTCTGTACCACTTGTACTCTCCGCTTATCTCCAAACCAACCATCTCCAAGGCGTTTATTCATAACACATATCCTTTTCTTTTTCCATTCCCCTTCCTCATACCACGGTCTTTTGTATCGATTGATGGATCAACTTTGTAGCAGCCGGATATTTGACACAAACCATAGAGCACAAATCACAAAGAACTTGGATACTTAAATTACACAACACATCTACACTCAGGCTTCAAAAACTTAAATATCTTGTTTGTATTCAAAAGGCTTGAGCTTTTAAAACACTGAGGCTTTTTTTTTTCACATTGGCAGATTTTGTACTGGATTATCGGTACACGTATTTCTAATAACCACATTTATTGATTCATTACTCTTCTTTTTTTTTCAACCACGTTTTTATATCTCGTACAGATACAGAAACCAAGGTATTAATAAATTTCATTCCATTGTTTGTTTTTCTTTTCTTGTCTGTTTTTATGTTCTTCAGACTTATGATCTAGTCTGGTACGTTCTAGTTTATCCAAGGCAGTTATGCATTAAATATAATTTTGATTGTTTAAGCTAAAATCGCCACAATATCATATAAAAAAACAACTTGATTAGAAAAGAAGAGCGGCTATATCGACTGCTGGTATATACTTGTAGATTGCTGAAATCAAGCTCCGACAAAATTATTTATTGTGCTATTCGTGTATGGAATTTTTAATTCTCCTAGACCCTATGTAGTGTAATTACTATTTCCAGCATTACTGTTCTATGGTTAGATGGTTTATTGGATATTACCCACCATACTTTTCTCTTGATCATCGAGATTATTAAATTAAAAAGTAACCATTGCAGAAATGGTACAAAAGACATATACTGTACTCATTACTAAAAGCCGCACTCGGTAAACCGCACATTAATACTCATACTCATACTCATATACACATTCATACCCATGCTCATACACACATCCATACTCATATTTGCATTTTTCCATACTCGCACTTCTTTGTCCCTCCCCAGGAATGTAAAAATAATTACAAAAAAGTAGAGCTAAAAAGTGCAAAATATTTTAATAAGAAGCTTATGCCACCTCCTCCCTCACATTGATGTTAACTGTCATTTACAAAATGAAAATGATACTGTAAAAACCCTCAATTCAATAAATTATCATCGTATCATTTTTTGCATCGAGTCAAACAAGCAACTCTTTTAGAACAGTGTTACTTTAAATACGCAAATATTGCTTACATTGAATGGACAGTCCAGTTTCACTTTATGCCTCTTCGATTCCTGAATTCTAGCACCAATAACACTTTTGAATTCAACTGTGTGGCTGTAATCAAAATCAATTTGCCTGTTTTCGTTAGTAGGATCTCTTTCTTCCACATCCATATCGTCACCATAGCACATACTATATATTTCACGAATCATTTCTTTGTTTTCCTCTGAAAACTTGTACTTCACCTTTACTACAGATGATATTTCGCGCTGGCTAGTTGAACCCAGTTCAGTTTCCAAAACATTTCCTATTCCAATAAGATAAGACTCCTGTGCCAGTTTGCTCCTCCAAAACAGCTAAAATTTAATACTACTGGTTAGTGTTTGTTTATTACAATTAATTTACAAGAACACACTTGGTTGTGTTTATATTACACCTATATATTTATAATAATGATACTCCTGTTTATTTTTCTATATCCATTACCTTTGTTTCTAAACTACTCAATGTCAGGTTGAAATAGTTGTTATTCTTTATATGGTAAACGAACAAGAGTTTGAAGTTTAGCTTGTACGGCGACAGCGAAATAGACCTAGTGTTATTTCTGCTGTCGCTGGTTCCATCAGCAAAAGAATTCTTAACCTCTTTTAACACGATCTCTGGCTTTCTGAGATTAAATATATAAATACTGGCTGATACTGCAATCAAATATGTAAAAAACCCCAGTGCTATGACAAAAAAAAGCCATGTTGCCTTTCTTGGGTTCACTCTGTCGTTATAAAATTTCCTCTGCATCTCAATGTTTGAAAAGTTGTTCAAATCGTAATATGGAATATTCTCTCCAGAAGATATTGCCTTTGTTGTCATTTTTAGACGTGTATCATTACGACAAACGGAGTTGTCGCTTTTTAGCTTGTGGAAGTTAAGATTTGATTTTATAGGATTCGCAAAGACTTCATTCAGCTTGAAACTGCTCCCAGTGTTCTCATTTTTGCCGACTTTTTTAGATTGATTCAAATTAATAGCGGTATTAGTTAAATTTTTTCCTGGACCTGCCCCACATGCTACAATTCTGCTTAGTACATCGTCATATTTTGAGCTTTTATCGCAAAGTTCTGTTTTTTCTTCATTCGAGATTCTATCGGTGGTAGATAGATACTTTTTCTTAAAGTCATTCCTTGAACTAGCATTTGTAACGGAGTCACAATCAGATGTACGAATAATAGGTGTGTCGAGTGAATTAAGCTTGCCGTCGATAGCATGGTACAGCTCTATATCATTATCTTCATTTAGCAAATTTTTGGTGTACATTTGTTGCAGGGTCCCGTTGGTATCGCCATTCGAGACTTTTATCTGGGGAATACTATTTTCGTTGGCTTTGCCTAATCCTTCTGTGTTCTGTAATTTTGCCTGATTGTAGCTTTCACTGCCAGATTTTTGAATGCCGGAAAGGCTGGATAAATGTACAAGCGATAAATCTAAATTGTCAAAGTTATCATTCTGGTTAAATACTTTAATAAATGTGTATTTATTGTCAGTATCGGTTGATTTTGAAGCGGATTGCTCGAGCATTGGTTCGATGTTGCCTTTGTTTGTCTGCACCACATTCCCCTTACTGGTAAGCACATCTTCTAATAAAACATTTAGTGGTGGGGATGAATTTAGCCTGATATACTGTGGTATCAGAGGGGAAACACCTTCCTTGTCCTTGATGTTTCCTTTGAGTTTCTTTTTTCCTGTTTGATTAATCCTTTCATTGGGCGTACTTGCGCTTTTATTGTTAAAGTTCCTAGCATTTTCTGAAAGAAGATTTCCGTCTTTATTCAAATAGTTGCCACTTTCGAGATACTTGGTCGTTTTTTTGTGATAACCTGACGCATTCTCTTTATCGCTTCTCCAGGTAGTATTTCGCGCCTTTATGTTTGCATTGTTATTTCTACCTTTCATTTCACGACCACCACTATATAGCGGGTATTGGCTGGTGCCGGTAGCATGGTCACCATATTTCAGCTGAGTTGGTTTAGAAATACCAGACTTGCTATTTAAATCGACACTATATCTAGAGTTTGTACTAGACACCACTTTCTGTGCATGGTTTTTATATTTTGATGATCGCGCCTGTATAGTTAAATCTGTTTTTTTATTAGAGTTAGACGCTTGGAATCTGTAGCTGCCTGCTAATGGTTTTAGATTATTGACTTTATTATACCCATTCGAGTACTGTTGATATTCTTTTTTGGGTGCGACAATCGCAGTTGTCGAAGTAGTAGTGACCAACGGAGTAATTATGCTTTTGCTACCCACGTGAACCGGTGTTTCGATTCGTGATGGGTGGGTATTGTGTGTAATAACGCTTTTCAACTTTTTTGAAGATTCTCCGCGTTTATGTTTGGACGTCCTTTTTTCATCTGTAGCTATATATTTTTTTGTGCCTTTTATCTCCAACGTATTATTAGGGGGGATAATAACATTACTTGTATTATCATCCTCATACTCGTCTTTTTTATTATTGTGGTGACGAGAGCTAGTACTGGTATCAGCATCATTAGTGTCTTCAAAACATCTGGAGTCGCGGTATCTTCCGGTATCTTTTCTCTCTAACTTTAGCTTGGTTTGTAGGCTACCTTCTGGATCTCCTTTGATCATAATTCAGAAGAAAAAATTACACTCATACACTTGTAGAATTATTAAGCTCGATAAAATGATTATGCTGACTTTATGTGCGAGTATTTATATATGTTTTGGCAAAAAGTAATGATAAAGTGTTGGTATGGTGTTGATGAATATGTGCCAAATGATGCAAGTGTATCCAAGTATCTTTTGTATTTAAATCTCCTCGTTTCTGAAAAAAAAAATACATACTCTTCTAGCCTTCAAAGTGGTATATACGGGAGCAAGTATCGCATACCGCATACCGCATTTTTATATATCTTTTTTTTTTTTGCTCAAATGTCTATGAATTTGGCAACAGTAAACTAACTACAAATAATAAAAAAATAAACATAACCAGGATAATAATATTTCGCATATAAAGCTTGAACGTAGATGCGTTAAAGATGGACATAACAAATAAAATTAATACAACCAGCTTTTCTTTGCGCTTGTTATTTTTATATACACATCTATATTGGTTTAATATACCCCCTTACCCGCATCTGGCTTTAATTTAAAGAGGTTTCCCACAATTCTGAGAAGATTATTCATAAAGCATATCAAATTAATGCAGAACAAACACAAAAATATTCACTGTGTATATAAGTTAGAGGATGTTTCAATTTTCGTGGGAAAAAGCAGGGATAGTATGTGGAGAGTAAACAAATTTAATGAGCCAAACTGAAAGATTAAATTCTATACAATGTACCATAATTAATTAATCTAGAGTCAATAGTATTATTTGCAGGTACAGTTTCCCATATTCTAACAGTGGAGTCATCGCAGCACACAATAAGCTGGTTAATAATATCATTATTAACATCCCAAGGGCACCAGTCTACAGCACTAGTCTCATAGGTCTGAGAAGTAGAGCTATCAACAGTGTTTGGCAATAGATATGCGTCTGCACTGGCAACTTTTAAGCACGAATCGCCTTCAAAGTTCGATAAAGTAGATTGGCCAGTCGTATTACTGGTGTGTGATTTTTTGAGATTATTCCTCTTTCTTTCTATTTCCTTTAGGTCCCACAGGTGGGTATATCCGTTGCTTGATCCAGATGCCAAATATCTCGATTCTTTGTCTATGGACATCCCAACAAACAAGCTGTTGCACTTAAACTCGGGGGATTCTAGACAGGTGATTGGTGGGCCAAGTGTATTTATATCATAGCCGTAGATTCTGTAGAAAAAAAAAACAAAGTGTTTGAGTATTACAAGTGAATAAGGCATGTATGGTTGCCAAGTCTGTAAAAATACATATACGGACATAAAAATAAAGAGGTAGTAGAAAGAAACTGCATTTACCTATTGTCGCGGCTACAGGCATAGATCACGCTCGGATTGTAGTTCGATAGAGCTACCGAAGAAATACCGCGTGATCGCATTCCAGGAAAAAAGGACGTGTAGCCAATTAGGGACCTGGTACAACTGTTCGAGTTATAGTTAGCTCCAGAAGAGAAATTAGGGCCAGGTAGTGTTGTCATAATCAACCCGGAATACTTTCTAATATCCCAAAAGTTAAGAGTCCCATCCGCAGAACCAGCGGAACATAGTGTAGTTCCATTATTTAAAAACTTTAATCCTGTTATAGATGGCGAGTTTTGCAATAAAGACTCCATAGCTTTTCTTCCGAGTCTGGAAGAGGGTTTTCTGGTATAACGACGGCTTGGTGAAGTGGTTCCTGCTGAAAACACACTACTCCTAGCTGTTTTGAAATAGCTGCTGTCGGGACTGCTGTGTATGTCAGAGCTGAGAAGTGTAGATAGAACATGGGCTGCATATATATTTTGAATCGGCTTGGTGTACTCCAGGATGTCGAGATGATCGCTGTCGTTGACTTTGACAAGTTTTGCATTGCATCTCATATCCCAGAGTTTTATACAACCGTCACGACATCCACTAGCAAAAATATCAGGCTCGTAGGGGTGATCTGCAAGCCTCCTTATCGAGGATGAATGTCCCAAAAAAATAGAGAGGGGTTGACTAGTTTCAATGTCGTATAGCAATATTGTTTCATCTGCCGAGCAAGTTAACAGTTGCGTGTCGTCCTGAGTCCATAATAGATCAAATATGGAATTGCTGTGTGCCGAAAAGTTGCTTGAAACTTTAATTTGCGATCCCTCGACCTCCTCGCCGTTAGCCAGTCCGCCAGATGTGTAGCCGACTTCTCTCCGCTGCCGTTGATCATGTGGTCGCGGCTGTAACCCCCGTTGTCTACCATCGTAAAATGTATCTATTACTGTTATTTTTCCTAGGTCGTCTCCCAGTGCATATTTCCCTAATCCTGCAGAAGTGCCTTTACTATACTTACAAGAGTATGGGATTGCACTTCTCGTTGTCTGAGCATATATATCTTTGAGTTTATACATTCTTTGGGGCTTGCTGACAATTCTATCCAGATAATTTACTTTATATCCTATTTCTATGAAAGAGCCACTTTAAATATTAATACTTATCTGAGCAAATGTACACAATATCTTTAATTAGTCAACTTACTTTTATAAAAAAAGTTTGGAGTTGTTTTCTTCATTTTGAGAAGATCAAATATGTTGGTATGGTAATCGTTTGTCATAATTTTTATGTGGCTTAGAGCTGAAATATTGGTGGCAACATCACTGGCACCACATTTATCTTTAACATTGAATTCATTTTTCTCATGTTCTAAACTACATTCTATTCGGGCGGTATCCAGGTTTGGGGATAAAAATATATTACAGGCTTTTCTATTGACATCGCTATCTAAGGTCACACAGGGAACAGATATTGGTGTGTCAGTGTTTTTGATTTCTTGATCGTCTTGTGTCTTTGGGAATACATCGGTATCATCTTTGTTGCTGTTTCTTGTTTTTTTGATCTTGTTTGACCTGTTTGGGCTAAAATAACCAAGCAGATCTCCCGTAGTACTGCTGATCGGCCTACTATTTGAAAAGCTTCTTTTCCGGTTTGCACCTACATTATGCTCCATTATTCCTATACTGTCATTTCCTATTGGGGACTTTACATGTTTTTCCTTTATTTTCTCAAACTCTAAATCGAGATCAGTTGAGGACCTTTTGGTAGGCTTTCCCGGTGAAACCGAAGCGTAGCAAGAATGCAATCGAAGTTGTTTTAACTTTCCTTTGTTTATTGCTCCTGCAGGCATTGCTTTACTCTTCTGCCAGACCAATGACAAATTGAACAAAACGTTAAGGTTTACTCAAAATCAGCAATGTTATTGATACTGTTGTTGTTTTTATTTCTGCCTTTGATTTTTTTTTTATGAAAAAAATTAAAATAAATTAAGCCAATTAAAATGAGAAATGATTGAAAACAGAATAAAATAGGGAGTATACATGAGCATATTTATGTATGTATATATGGTGGCATAACGAGTAAAAAAAAAGAAAAAAACAGTAAGCTGTGTGTCACGTCGAAGAAAAACATGAGCACGAAAACAGCTTGGCAAAAAAGCCCCTTTTAGCGGCACGTCTTCCACCATTGCCGTCTTCATCTTCGTCTTGGTAAACGGGCTCGGATCGATTCTGTTCATTTTTTTTGGCATTTAGAGCAGGTGCGCTGGAGTTAATGACAGTACTGGTATTTAAAGCTGCAGAAGAAATGGGAACCGGAGAGCCTGTTGCCCCGGCACTAGGCTTGGAAAGTCTTGCGTTGGAGGAGTTGAGAATGTTTTCTGTGGACTTTGGGTCAACAGAGGAGCTAGTCATATTGATGGGCGATGCAGAGCTCATCAAGTGAGGAGTGTGCACGCGTGACATTTGAGGATCAAAGCTGCGGAGCGCTTGGTTTGAAGCTTGGAACTGGTTATAGCTACTGTTGAGAGCAGCAGCAGACAGATTAAGGTTGGCCTTGGCAAGGTTTTGTTGATGAGATCTGCTTTCAGAAGAAAGTGCGGTCTTTGAAAGCATCCAATCAAAGACACCATCATCAGGCTCACCACAATTCGCTATGACCACATCCATTAATCTCCTATACTCGTCATAATCCGGTGTAGCTTCAAAAGATAGCTTGCGCACAGAGTCGAGGAATTTAGCAAACTCTTTGGGGAAATTTCCGCAAAGCTCGTTTAAGCCTGTGTGCTGCTTTGTTTCTCCAATTTTTTCGTATTTGAGCTTGTTCGTCGCTGCCTTTAGTCCCTGCCATGGAAGCGAACCCCGCAGAAAATACATAACCACATGCCCTATAGATTCTAAATCGTCGCGTCGTGACTGCTCCCGGCCGAGATGAGTGTTGATGCTCATGTATCTTGCAGTGCCGCTCAAGCTTTTTCGCTCTCTATATGGAATATGTTGGTGTGTTTTGGGGTCTCTATAATATTTGGCCATTCCAAAGTCTACCATAAACACTTTGTTAGCATCTGGTGTATTTGGTCTTCCCAAGAGAAAGTTGTCTGGTTTCACATCACGATATATCAAATTCTTTTCATGAACTTCCTGGATTCTAGTAATCATTTGTTTACATAAATATGCTGTTGTTTTAACACTAAATCTGCGACGACAACTATCAAACATATCCTCAAGACTTGGTCCTAATAGGTCTATCACCATCACATTATATTGCCCTTCCTGCCCAAAATAATATGCACGAGGAATTCCATCGCATTTGCTTAATATATTATAACTTCGATATTCATCTCTGAGTTGGGGTGCGTCGCTTTTTCTAGACTCAAATTTTATTGCTATTTGCTTGTTTTTAATTAAATCAACTCCTTCATAAATCACCCCAAAACTACCCTCCCCTATTTTCTTCCCGACTTTATAGTGAACGCCTACCACATTTGTACTTCCTTGAATCATTGTTATTATATTTTTAACCTTGTTGTTTTTCTATATCGTTTATTTCAAATGTCCTTCTATTTGTTATTTCGTTTTTCATACACCTGGTTCTGTTATTTTTCGCCCAAGTTTGATTGATATTTTTTATTGTCATAAATGACAGCGTATCCTTGAACTGTCTTAATATATAGACTTTAAAATAGGCGTATTTTCGTTCGTTCTGAATGAGTATATTATATTATTTCTTTAAATTTCATCCGCGAGTTATTCTATGCTAAATTTTAACCACATCAAACTCGTTGAAATAAATATTAAATTCTCATCGTTCTACGCTGCAATAAGAAATTGATACAAATTTCTCTTCCAAACTGCGTTATTATCTATTTATTATATGTATCCTTTTTGAAGGTATTTCTTTTTGTTTTTCGCTAATGTTTAAAACGCTTCTCAGGTCGTTTAGCTGTGATGATGGCTATGGCGGCTTTTTTCAAAAGAATTTGCTGGTTTTGTCTTGTTTCACTGAAACACCTGTTTTCTTGCGTAAAGTTCGATATTGAGAATCGAATTTTGAATTTTTCTTTTTTTCGGTTGTAATTCAAATATTCCTACGAGCAATTCAGAATATCCTAAATCTCAAAATGTATTGCCTGGAGAATACACTAATTTCGCTACCTTGTTACTGCTGATTTATGACAGCTATAATGAATTCCTAGTATTGACCTTTATTGATTAAAAAGGATTAACATTACTACAATGTAAATATTACAATTTGCTAATCCCTCCTTAAACAATCTTATGATATTATCTAACCAAGTTATTTTTGAAAAACATAACGAAAAAAAAAGCGGGTTATTTATTATGTATACAATATCTGTTTAATTTTGAGTCTCGGGTGTGTGCCCAATTACCCAAAAAAAAATTAGCGTTTTTCCTTTTTTCTTTTGGGAAATCCAACCCTTTGACAGTTTTTCTTTATTTTTCTTGACAAATTTTCGTATTCTATGTGGTTTATTGCAAATGGAGGCTTATTTAAAATATTAAACTCCTCCAAATAAATATCGCAGATATAAATGGATATCAACAAATTTTGAAGTGAAAAATAAACCCATCATTTTCCATATCCTGTAAAATGTACCCGCTTTTTAGAAAGAAAATTTTTTTTTGAAGCGCGAGGACCTAGACTTCTCGCCTGTATTGAATTTATTAATAACTGTCTAGATTGTTTATTAGCCGAATATGTATTATGCAAGAATCATAAACACTGGTGTCCGAGTAATTTAAGTTGAGTCTTGTTAACACCGATTAGCCCCTTGGGTGCCACCAAAAGGAGGATAGGCACTTTAGCGCTAATGGCAAAAACGCAGCTCTTTCTCTGTTTGAATGAAACAAGAGCAGCATGAAAATAATTCCTGCACAGCTCACAAATTTGTGCACCAAGCTTGCGCTTTTTATAGCAACAAAAAATGCCTTTTTTTTTACCAAAAAATACACCAACTCGACACCAACCAAATATAAATGGAGCCAGCATAGTTTTCGCAGTCACCTACAACGCAAAAACCTTCGAATCTACCTTAGTATTTGGTAATTTAGTCAGCAGGTTTATTTTGTGAAGGTTTTAATCAGCTGCACAGCTTCTATGAGCATATTTGGTGTTTACAAACTTAGCGAGTGGATTTTGCTAGTTGGAGGTATCTGTCCATTTACCAAATTGAGAACAGGTTTATTTTTTTCTACTAAAGATGCAAAAGAATCTATTGTAAAAGTCACGACCACCGCTTCTCCCCAAAAGTCAATGAAATAAAGTGATAGTACATACCTAATTACCGTTTTACTACCATCCCCTTATTAGGTTTGGGGAAAGCTGATATAGTGAGGAGGATTAGTGTAACGAAAAATCCATCCAGTTTTAATCCATGTCTCTCTCCTTTACACGAGAAACTTTGCGACCAACATTCACATCTCCGTTCTCCCGCGTATTTTTTTGATAAAATGCTGTAACACGCAAACCATTTTTTTTATATGTTTGTTTCCTACGTTATTTGCACATAGGCTATTAGTTGAACACCAAAAACAATATAAACCACAGCTATTGTCAAAATAAACTGATTTTCGGTTTGCCATTTGTTTTCAAGCTAATTGTGTAACAATTGCTGACCTTGAAAAAAAAATTGGTTTGTTCTGCGTTTTTGCCTCTTTGCTCTTTAGTTCATTCGTTTCAACTTTTCAAGATAGAGTCCCCAAGTGATAGGAGGGTGATGAAGGTTTCGGCTTTTTTTCCTCCCGAGAAAACGTCAGTTTTTGGGAGAAAGTGTGTACAAAACATTACCACCATTAAAAAGAACACTTAAATTTCAACATCGCAAAAAGATTACAAATCAACCATTAACATTGACAACAATATAAAAGTTAGAATCAGGTTTGTCTCTCCCACAGGATGACGCCAGTGGATAATGGATCTTTTGTATCCACACATAACAGTTGATGGTAGTGAGTACTTTCCAACAAGTCTTCACGTAGTTCCTCTCCTTTTCTATAAAAAGGGCGAGCAAGGTGGCAGGGTTGGTTAATTACCGCAAAAGTGGTTGCTTGTTTTAAAAATAAAGGCGTTACTATGGCTGAAACACTGCAAGAAAACATACTTGTGATTTTCAAAACGGTATGTAATCTTTTGGGTTCCATTACTTTAGAAAATACCAAAAATAACACACTTCAGTAAAAATGAACAAAAAAGACACGCATGCACCCACTACCCAGACGTGATTCTATGTTAATATTAATATTATCTCTTAGCCAAGCATAGAGTAACTATCTCCATGTAAATAACATGGCTATCTTTTTTTCAGAGATATTGTATAGGATAAAAATTTATGCCGAAACATCACACGAAGCAGGGTTGGTTATACAATGTGCTGTACTTGTTGTATCTGGTAGTCTAGCTGAGAAATAAACATGTTACTGATAATTTCCTTCTGGAAAACCGAACGTCGTTTAGCCCTTCAGTCAAAAAGTACTATTGACTGTTAATAAAGTTAATGATATTTGGTATCTAGAAAGATGCTATACAAAAGCGAGGCGTTAGATACAGAAGTAGATAGCACAGAGGTGCATGCGTCCTCATTATAGGCAAGTTCACTTGTCAATTACTAAATGAAAGATATTGTCTAATATCATAAACTATATAGATAGCACTTTTAGTAATCTAATTTGAAATAGAAACAAATCCGCAAGTATTGCTTTTTTTTATAAATTTAGAGATATTATGGGTGTAATCCAGCCACTAGCAAATGTTACTTGATGAGTCAAATAACTGAACCAAAAGCTAGTCACCCACCTCCCCCCCTACAAAATACAGCTGACCAAGGCAATATGTGATAATGTGCAATGTCCCGAACAGAGCTCATTAGCAAAGAATTTTGTCCGATAAGCAAAACGTGTTTGTAAATAGATATATTTACACTTGGTTTTCCACAAACATAGCTAATCCCCTTTAACTATACCCGATTGCTATTCTTCAATAAGTAGACATAATTAATAAAATGATAACAGCCCGTGTATGCCCAGTTTTCAACAAGCTACACTGAGTACACTGATGCAGCGTGTTCTATATGAACTTACCAAAGTTGGTTTCTCCAACAGACTTCGGCACTTTATTGCCTTCATCTTGGATAAAGGATCAAAAATGCTTCAGGGAAAATGCAGTGACTGAACAGCCCCTTCTTTAAAGTTTCGTGATGTTACTTGATACTCTTACACCTAAAGTGCTTAGTTTTGCTTATTATTGGCCACAATGTGATGCCTGGAGTTGCAAGGCAAATAATTCTTTTTTTTTTGCCAAATAATCCTTTATGGTGGGCAATTAGTGGTTTTTTTTTTCGACTACCTAAAAAGTGAAGCAAATTAATTGGCTCAGACTCGGACAACCTGAGTGGTTTCGTTTCAGTTGAGCATTGATCGCATATGATTTTAATTGTGTTTGAGGTTCGCCGAGTTCTGAACTTATCAGGTAAACGTGATATTTGGTTTCAAGATTCTAGTACAAAAACAAGTGCTCGAGATAGTTTCCTTTCTTTTGTCAATTGATAAACTTAAGTGAGAGTTGCTATAAGAAAGTATATCCTTAAACAAAAAAACACGGAAACTTGGGAATAAACCCATAGACACATTGTAGGCCTGTATACTTAAATTACTTTGAAAGAACAAGAATGAGGTAATTCCGCTGACAAATGCTGTCCAACATTTGGCGATATTAGTATACCCGCTATATTTATAATCAACGCTAAAAACTTGATAAACGTATAAAATATTATAGTATAAAACTGGAATTTGACGTGAGTAAACTTCAAGAATACATACTTGCTCAAGGTATTGAGATAAGTACTCCACTGGAAGTTAAAAAGTTCACCCATGGCCAGAGTAACCCAACGTTTTTGCTGATAGACAGCAGGTAACTTCAAATGTCTTTGTTCATTTATAGCAAATTATAGCGCAAAATTATAACGTTCTCCACCATAACAATGAAAAAATTCGAATACGTAGAGGAAAAAAAATGGTAATGAGAAAAAAACCAAATGGCCAACTAATGTCGAAAACCGCACATGCTGTCGAGAGAGAGTACAAAGTGTTAACTGCGCTAGGAAGGAATACAGACATACCTGTTCCAAGGACATATCTTTTATGCGAGGATTCATCAGTAATAGGAACACCATTTTATGTAAGTTTCCAGTATAATATATATTACCTCTTTATGTATCCCACCAAACACATCGACAAGTATGAGTACTCAATATATTTAAATCTTTGAAATAGGTTATGGAGTTTTTGGAAGGTAGAGTATTGACAGACCCAATAATTGGAAACATTCCGGCCGAAGAAAGAGCAAAATAGTAAGTAGTCGATGTTGTCTATTAATTTATACTATTTTAAATGTGCTAATGGATGTGAGGTGGGTTGTGGATAATTTCAATAGTTGGGCGGAGTTGGTCAGAGTTTTGGCAAAATTGCATAGTGTTGATTACAAAAAAATCGGATTGGAAAAGTATGGGAAGGACTCAGGATATTATAAGCGGCAGGCCAAATCACTAGTCAAGGTCCATGATATGCAGGCAAAATCGATAGACCATAGAACTGGAGTCCCAGTTGGGCCAATGCCCAGATTTTACGAAGTTTCAGACTACCTGGCAAATGCGTATTGTCCTGATGAGGCGTGTATTGTGCATGGCGACTACAAAATGGACAATGTGATGTTTCACAAGACAGAGCCTAGAATTATTGGGATTTTGGATTGGGAGTTGAGTACCATAGGAAACCCTAGAGCAGACCTGATAAACATGACGCAACTCTTTAGACACTCCACAAAACCAGCAGAAGTCGACGAAAGACCTCTGAATGTGATTCTTAAGGAGGCTGAAGAAAATTATATAACCAAAATAAATGATTTTAGATATGAGGGAATCCAAAGCCAGCAGGAGCTCGTTGAACTATATTGCAAACTTACAAATAGGGCATATCCACTGTCAGGCTTTGAATATGCTTCGGTATTTGGGCTATTCAGAAACTCTATTATCTACCACGGGATTGCCGCAAGGTACGCAAACGGCCAGGCTACATCTACGTATGCTAAGCAAGTGGCTGTTTTTGCACCAGGTACTATATTGCTTGCGGCTACTATAATGGATAGAGCCAAAAAGTCAGAACAAAATGTTGTAGACTCAAAATTGCAGAGCAAGCTTTAATGATTTAGGTTTCACTTTAAATATTGTTTTTGTTTTGGTTCTTTATACTTGTTCGGATTTTCATTATTTTATTATTCCCTTTTAATATGATGAGGCTAACGATTTGTGTATAAGCCTCTAAAAAAAAAATTAACTCTTCAAATATATTTTTTTCACATTGTCTTTAGTATGTTACAAGGAGTAAAAAAGAGAAATAGTGCCAAATATGCATAATAAATATGTAGTTCGGCCTCGGCAAAGGAAATAATTAAAACCATACCAACAGCTATATTACTGTCTTTTATGATATATCAGTGTAGTAATAACCAGGTTGTATGTGATTAATTGCATTTTCTAACTACAACAAAAGCAGCACAAGTAAACAAGCCTGATACAATAATGACGGCTTTATGACGCATTTAAACCAGTGATTACCCCATAGTGCCAATTCATAAGTGTGTAATGGTGACTGTATGGTCGGTCACACTGGGGGCACTAATGCCAAATTCAAAAAAGTCCAGCTAGTGGTTAGTCACAAGTGGTAACAAAATTTTATTTTGTTGATAGAAGCCCATGAATGTGCTAATTAAATTTGGTTTTCTGCGCTTAATCTGTAAACCCATCTAGATTTTAATTTTTTTATCTTATTGATTTGCCCATCTCAGCATTCTCATTTGGTAAACAAAAACACCTATGTCGAAAAAAAAAAATTCAAAACCCTATATCACTTAAATCCAAAAAAGCAAATTCTTTTTTTTTTTTGAATAGTAAGGCTGTTTATTTTGGACTCACAAGTCAAAAATATAGGAATAAATATATAAAAAGACGCACAGGCGGGCGGAATAAAGAAAAGGGAGTAAGCTATTTTTGGTCGATTTCTTTTAAATCTAAATACATATCGAAAAAAATACCTTGAGAAAAAACAGAAATGCAAAAGTTTGTAGCAAATAATTTGACAAAGCGGATGCTATTTAGCACAAACCAGCTTAGACTAGCGAGATCCGTGCGATGCATTTCAAGTAGTGTGAGAATAAACTATTCAGATTCGTTCAAAACAAAGGAGGAGGTAAAAAAGTTTGAAAAGTATATGCTGAACACATACAAGAAGCCGGAAAGAATATTTACAAGAGGGAATGGGGTAGAATTGTATGATACTGAGGGTAACAGCTACATTGATTTTACGGCAGGAATAGCAGTGGTTGCATTGGGTCATGGTAACAAGGAAGTAGCAAAGATATTGTATGAACAGGCTCAAAATGTGGTCCACCTGTCGAATTTATATTATAATAAGGAGGCAGGAGAGCTTGCAAAGGAGATGGTAGATACCACTTTACAACAATATGAACAGGGAACATCAGGGATATATGCTAAAGATGAGCAAGGTGGGCCAAAAGTATTTTTCTCTAACTCAGGAACGGAGGCCAACGAGGGTGCATTGAAGATTGCTCGAAAGTATGGGAAGCTGATTGCGGCAGAAAGAAATGACGGAATGCCAGCAGATCTAAAAAGCAACATTGTATGTTTCACTAATGCGTTTCATGGGAGAAGCATGGGTGCGCTGTCAGTAACACCGAATCCAAAATACCAAAATAGCTATTCGCCACTGATTCCAAACGTGACTGTGGCCAGATTCAATGATACAACCGAGTTGAATACTATTATCGATGATCGAACATGTGCGGTGATTGTAGAACCATTACAGGGAGAGGGAGGGATTAACATTGCAACGGAGAACTTTTTGAAGGCGGTCAGAAACAGATGTACCCAGTCTAAGGCCGTTTTGATTTATGATGAAATTCAGTGTGGGTTGGGAAGAACAGGAAAGCTTTGGGGACATCAAAACTACTCACCACAAACGAGTCCAGACATAATTACCTGTGCAAAACCCTTGGCTAATGGGGTACCAATTGGCGCGATAATTGTAAGCAGTGCGATTAGTAAGGCGATTAACCCAGGGGATCATGGGACCACATTTGGTGGAAACCCACTAGCGTGCAGTGTTGGAAGATATGTATTTAAAACCATATCTAAACCTGAGTTTCTACAGGACGTTAAGGCTAAAGGCGAATACCTCACTACTAGATTGAATGAGATATGCAAGCCGTATCTTAACTCTTCAGTTATCAATATCCGTGGTAAAGGTCTGATCATAGGTGTGCAGTTTAAAGATAACAAAATAACGTCAGAAATAGTTAAGAAAGCCATGGATAGCGGACTGTTGTTAGTTGAAGCATCTAACAATACGATTAGATTTGTTCCGCCACTTATTATTACAAAAGATGAGATCGATCAAGCAATTGGAATTCTTGAGAAGGTCATGAAGGAGGTAATTTAAAAAGAAAAAACTTGCCTACTTAACCTTAATATTCTTTTGTAATAAAAGAACGATCTTTACGATGTTATTAAATAAAGTACACTTACATTTACTCTAGTTTTATATACGTGTAAGATCAGCAATAAATTTTGAATCCAAATGTAGTGGTGGTTTAGTTTTCAGCATGGGTCTAAAAAGATGAAACTGATCAGTGTCTAACATTTTGAGCTAACATTTTGAGCTAAACTTGTATTATTTTTTTTGCGTTCTTCTACCAAACTCGTGCCTTAGTCAGCAAAATTGCGGAAGGGGCGAATCGACGTGAATAGGGGAGGGGGAGGGGGAGGTTAGGGTGGGGTTTAAAGGCAAATGGTGAAATAGGCTATTTGCTCCCAGCCAACAAAATTTTCATTTTAGAAATTCGACAAAATTGGATATAAACACAGTATTTCAGAGTAAAAAGAAAATTCTCCCATTTCCAATTCAATAGTAAACCCCAAGAAAAACAAAACACATACTTTTCAATTAATTGGAAAGGCAGTGTTCACATGAAGTGTATAGAGCAAAAATTATCATAAATAGAACAAGCATTTCCAACAACACGAGAGATATTAGACAAGAAATCCGCCCATCCAGACATAAAGAGTAGAAAGGAGCGTATGGGATAGGATGGAAAAGGTCACAGGCGAGGAGGGACTAAAGATTGTTAGAAGATTAGTAGCCATAGTGGCAAGGGTTTTTTATTCAGACAAGTACATCATTGTGTTGGACTACTTGAATGTAAAAGAAAGGTATTGAAAACTTGTAAGAATATGATTATTATTTTTTTAATTGCTCGATTTTAATGGATATTTTGCTTTAAATGCCGAAAACAGGGCCAGAGAAGATGAGATATCAAGATACCTGCAAATCCCAGTCAGAGAAGTTCACAAGATATGCGGACAGCTAAGGGAGGAGAAAATACTGCGCAGTCAGAGTAGATTAGAATCAAGGAAGGCTGAACAGAGAGCGGTATCGCGAACATATTATTTTCTAGACTACAAACTATTTGTAGACGTGGTAAAATGGCGAATGTGGAAATTACAAGAAAGCATAAAAAATAGAATGGAGGTAGAGAGATCCAAGCAAGGGTACATCTGTCCCAATTGCGGTTCAGAGTATTCGACAATGCAGGCCTTATCTTTAGTGGACTATGCAACAGGGTTATTTAAATGCGAATTTTGCAGTGCGGTGCTAGAAGATAACACTAAATCTGAACTATCTACACAGGCACAACAAATTTTATCGAAGCTGATGGATCAGTGTGCCCCGATTTTAAATGTACTAAAGCTGACAGATAACATAATACTACCACCACATACACCTTTTGATCAGGTGGTTCCTCCTGACAATCTTTTGCTTGAAGATCAGCGATTTAGATACGATCAACGTGCGTCTGAGGATATGATTAACAGCTTGAATGAGGGAGAAGATAGCAATAGAGATGCTTTGGAGGGCTCAGGTACAGGTTCGGGTAAGGACAATGTAATTGTTGAATTTGGTGAGGATATGAGCTTAGAGCAAGCAGTGCAGAAACGAGAGGAGAAGATTAAATTGAAGCGCAAGCAAAATGCATTACCACCATGGCATGTTTGGAGCACTGTTTCTAACTCGCTGATGGTTCCTGAATATTTAATTCCTTTGGAGCTAAATAAAAAAGCAAAGTCTGAGAACAGCAACAATGAAAAAAGTGATTCAAATGTAGAAATCAAACGAATATACCAATACTACGAAAGTCTCTCGAGGGCTATTAATCCAAAAGATGCACCGCTTCAATCACCCGCAACTGTAACAACAGGAGCAACAACAGAGATAACAACAGCATCGACAGATGACGCTGGCGATAAATCCGGCACTGATGGTGTTCGTTTATTCGATAGCTTTATTGTGGCTGCCTCCCCGAGCTCGTCCAAATCTTCAGACACTTCTACAGCTGAAAAAAAAACTGACGAACTGAACAGTGGCGAAAACATAAAGCCGTTCCGCCTAGTTGTGACTCAACTGGTGAACAATATGTCGAATGGGTTGTCCTTAGACCCCAAAAAACTTCTTGACAGCAATTATCTCCTTAGTCTATCTCCTACTCAGTATTCGGTCTTGTACTCCAAGCTTTATGCCGAGTTGAAAAAGTATTTATTCAACGCTACCAATGCTGATGGGTTTGATTCGGATGGCTTTATATCTTTTTTGATTTCCTGCTATCAGTAAACATATCTTTATTGGCAAGAAGTCCTGATGTTTCATGTATTACTGCCTACACATTGATTATCTATCGTTTTCTCTTATAGCCATTTGTATAAAAAATAAATCGATTAATCTCAGCACAAATCCATCACACATGTTGAACCGTGATATGTTTGATACTATGACAAAAGGCTACTTAGTGAGAGTATATCGGCTATTCTATTTTTTCCCCTATATAATCTGAAATAGCCTGTGTTTAGTTTCTTGGTGCATTTTTTTTAATTTTCTTTGGCTGGACTTATGAACTGACAAAAAATTTTTGACCAATTTTTATTATCAGTCCAAAACAAACCGAATGGGTGATAAATTACAGCTAAATCTCTCGAAAAACACATCTAATACTAAATACCTTTTTATTAAAGCGAGATTTCTGAAATCAAGAAAACTAAACGTTTATATTTAGCAAAATGGTAAGGCTAACATTATATATAACTATACACATTATGTCTAGTATCGGTACAATTACCCTGGACGATAAATACGCATTTATCAAAAAAAAGTACTTATAATTTATTGCTGCCGACTTTCATTTTTCACATCCAAACGATTCTCCCAAGTAACGAAACTTTTTGTCTTAAATAGGGAGGAGGTCCAATGAAGCCATATCCAAAAAACGTCTGGTAAGTCAAATTCTCACTTTACCTTAGCACAAATGCCTATTCATAGAATAAATAAATGTAATCAATAATGTATCGAATCGAGAATGGTTTGAAATCTTGCTAATACACCTAAATCTTACAAAAGGTCACCTGCTGGTGGTTGGTGGTCCCAGCCAAAGGCCTGGAAAAGAAACTCCGTGATTGTGGGCCTTGGTACAACAGTACTTACTGGTTTTTTATTTTACAAATCCGCACAGATTGAGGTAATACTAAACACGATTGTATCTACATTGGTCTATCTTCTTATATCTCTTTTTCCTCACTTTTCTTTTTTTCGAAATTAAGTTTAATTATGAGAGTCTGGTTTGGTACGAGCATAAACTACATTTCTTGCCTTGTAATTTTTATTTTTAGAGACGCACTTCGTATCCAACCGACTGGGTTCCTTCAATGCTATGGGCCAAGCAATTTAAGGTAATAATAGACAAAACAGTATATATTTTGCCTACTTTTACACATAACTGGTCATTATAACTCCCTTGAACAACATTAATAAAATACACCCCTTTAATTGAATTTATCTAGGAGGACGATCCTAAATTCCAGCCACCTAAATTCAGAGAATAACCTTCGCCGTTTATTTTCCTTTTAGATGAATGCATTTCTTTTTTGTTTAAAAAATACATGAAAATAGCGCTATTTATATTCTTAGCAGAACAACAACTCCAATTTTCAATCACATGGTTTTTTTAGTTGGTAGTTTTGTCTACCCTTTATTATATAAAACATGCTCCAGTATTCAATACACTATCTAGTTCTTTCAAAATAGCAGCTATTTTATGCACACAAAAAAAAAGAAATAGTAAAAATGTCGAAAGTCGGTTTAATAGGAACAACTACTAATAATACTATCACGCTAGATGCTCATGACTTTGTGTATTTATGCATATAGTGACCAGATAGTTTAGCCTTGGTAAAATGTTGGTAATTTATCACCAGGAACAAATATTCTTTCTACATTATCCTTAGTGATAACTGCCAATCTAATTACTCCGCCCGAGGATCCATCTCTTGACATTGCGAGTGATACAGCTATTGTTGGTACAATTTAAAATGGTTGAGTACAGCAAAATATAAAACATATCACCCCCACCCCCCCACAAGACCATGAATGTCAATATGTGCAGAAACGAGTCTACAAGATTATATGTCTTACCATTTTTGACAAACTCGATACATTGTTCCTTTGTCATTCCTGGCTTGTAAATTGTATCACAATACCCATAAATATATGACGAACCAGACCCTATTATCATAAATTTATCATGTTATGACTTTCATTCTGGTGAGCCTCCTGTTGACGCAAGTAAAAAAACGCAATAAAATATATGTATTATGTAAAATATAGAATTTAAAATTTGGATTGTATAGTATACCTCCTATAGCATATTCCTCTTTATGTATTGAGCCACCGAGCGGAATATTATAGATTGATGGACCTTCAACATCATCGACGCCTGCAACAATGATTCCTGCCATCAGGCTGTCTTTATATTGATAGCAGAGCTCTTTAAACAATGAAGCCGCTGCTTTCACAGGTGGTTTTCCGCCATTCGTAACCGAGTATAATTGCATGTAGTGGTGCGTGATATCCGCTAACGCCTGTGTGTCAGCTGCACTACCCGACCTGCAGCAGTATATTGTGTCGTGAATTTTGGTCAATTTATCCGTCACTCGATTTGCTATATACGAGCCCGTTGTTGTTCTTGAATCTGCACCCATAACCACGCCATCTGCGAATTTTACTGCCATGATTGTTGTCTGTATTTGATTATTATTTGTTATACTTAGTCACATATATTGGATTAGAGTGTTCCTGTAATGTTATGGTATACACAGAATGAAGAGTACATAGAATTACTTACACCCAAATTTACTTCTCCTGGTTTCAGCGAGGCCATCTTGATGTCTTTTTGTGATTCTTTGTTTGTTTTTTTATGAAGGATTGTACGTTGAACAGTAAAAAAACCACTAGTATTTCAGTTATTGTTATTTTGTTTTTAGCAAAAGGTTTTGGGTTGTGGTTAAAATAGCTTTGGGAGAATAGCTGAATATTTGTTTACACTGCTAAATTTTCAAACTCGCCAATTTTGGTAGCCAATTTAATTTAATTGAAAGTTTTACTGAATTACGTATTCAGTTGTTGTCTTTAAATTTTTGTTCTTCCCCCCTCTCCCAAACAATACCCAATTAAACGGCAATAAAGCTAGATTAGGGGCAGACCAAAAATATGCTATATGGATATTTGATAGCGGATCGCTATTTATTTTTTCCTGCTAGACATGTAAGCTAGAAATAGGAGGCTCATAGAAAACATGTTGGAACATATGTTCAAGTGTGTTTGTGACTTAACGTGTTAGAGAAAGGAGTTTCAATCACGTACCAGCTCATGTCAAAACTATTTTGAATATATTTTGTTCATCACTATCTACTTGGTGCATTGTGAATATTTTCAAGAAAAGTGTTGGCAGTTCAGTTTGAAAGGCTGTATTTTTCAATTCACCTAGCAACGTAGTTCAAGCTTTGCTCGTTTTTTGATCTAAAGCCGCAATTTCAAAACCAAGAGAAAAATTTTTTTTGTATCAGCAAAAGATTTATGGCAATGTTGAGGGAAAAAATCTGATGGAATCGATAACTTGTGGACAGTTCTTGTGGTAGATGAAGTTGCCAAAATATTGATGTTGAAAAAAAAATTGCTCATATACCGCTTTTTAATATATATCAAAAAAAAGCTGCTAACGATTCGAAGAATCTTCTTGTGTTGATTGGGTATAGAGTCTTGGTGTCTTACCAGTATATTGTCTTTTGGCTTCTTAAGAAAATGGCCCTGGGCTAAGAACAGAGAAATAATCAGAGAAAAAGATCAAATTTAGATAAAGGCTATTCAAATCAGCAGAAAACTTCAATTCACACAACGATATCAACAGTTATAAATCAATATACATAGAGCACAAGTGTGTGATCGCCTAAAGCATATTACAGCTTTTCCATTGAAAAATATAGGTAGATACGAGACTAGATCAGCTCGAGTAAGCTCCAGAAAGGATAAATAAATACAGTATAGCGCCAACAGAAAAGAATAATACCTTTACCTTGTATTATTATGCACTTTAACTATGAATTGCAGACTGAGATGTAAAGATGTTGTAAAAACATATAAACATGCGAACTCGGCTGAAAAATCAACTCATTTTGCGGAAAACAGAAAGCATATGGCAAGGGAATGTATATATTTTTACACAATCAGAAAATCGTACACAACAAAAAGTACGTTAGAAAGAATAGATACGTCAATCTCACTAGAAGTATACAAACATTCAAAGCTAAATAAAACAAAACTAGAGAGAAATGCCTCTGCGCGAGAGATCAGAGTAGTTCAAAATTTGTGGAACGTTGATCAAAAAAGTAGATTTAGCAGAAACTTAGGGAATCGTTGTCACAATAAAAAATATTCCACGATTAGTAGAACGATTAAATCACTAGATGCAACAGAAGCGGAAGCGGATATAGCACAACTAAACTCATTAGATGGAACCGAAGAAAAAACTCAAAAATTGATGAACCCGTGGAAATTCCTCCTTTATGAATTTAGTATAAATGATCGAAATACACTTACTTTTTCACAATTCAAAGCCATTGTAAAGATACTAGAGGGTTATAATGCGGCTAACCAAAAAGGAAAACTAGAAGAATTGAAAGCTCTATTTGCTGAAGAAGGATCCATAGACAAAAGGGGAAAGGTAAATATCATTGATAACGATGCTGAAAAAAACAGAGGAGAAGATTTGGAATGGAATCTAAGTAAGCTATGGAGCTGTTATGCCTATTATGTTTTGAAATGTGAAGGCTACTGTTTTACAGATGGTAAATACGCCACTCAAAAGTTGTATTATAAGGGCTATCATACACATAATGTTGGATTATGCATGAACCTAATAATTGACAATTCAGATGGTTCGTTGGTGAGTAAGGATTTTCTAAAAATGAGCTACGAGAGGTTTGGGTTTGGGGTCGCTAGTAGAGCCGAAAGAAGTCTCGAGCTAGCATCTAAACACTTCGAGTTGTACATCGAGAACATTGGCAAGGATATGAGGATGATGCTCGATAGCAAAAAACATGGATCATCGGGTAGAATTATCCAACCCGAGGAGTATGACAATTTAGGTATAATGTACGAAGCAGCCAATAACTGCATGGATATTCTTCAATTAAAGATCAGCCGGGCAAAGTTAGGAGGCAAAAAAGCACTTGCCGATAAAGAATACATAACCAAAGAAATAGGCGAGATATTTAAAACGGTAGACCAAATAGTTGGTATGCTACAGAAGCGTAACTGTATACAAATGGCAATTCACTTGGTATTAAGATTGGAGGAGTTTTTAGACTACGACAATCAATTTACCAACAGTATTATTCGTTGTTACAACAAACTGATTAGTTATTATTCAAAAATAAGTGATGGATCAAACATGGTGGTGACGCTGCTGTATAAAATGGAAAAAGTGATTAATGATTTCCCACCACAAAGGACATGGAATATCATAATTGCAGGGTTGCTAAACCGCGGAAACCACATGGGAGCGATGAAATTATTTTCAGTTTTACTTGAAAAATCGGGAGTGTTGTCAAGGAAGGAGATTTTTGAATTGGGTGGCTATTCAAGGTATAGATTGGATAGCAATTACCAACATTATTTCAATACCAGAACAAGAGATAGTAACAATTTTTATAAAATTCGGCAGATTAAATACTCTCCAAATAGCGAGATATACTCAACACTAATTGCGGGCTTTAAAAAAAACCCAAAACTTGCAAACACCTTGCGACAGTATTTTGAGGTTTTGAAACGGATAGCCAAGCCCAAACCAACACAGCTGTCTACTTTTAGCTTGGCGATGTTGAGATCCAGTGAGGTAAGGGCACATTATTTAGCAAACTTTGTAAAGGGGTTTAGTCAGAAGTTGGAGGGTCAAGCAACGGCAGAAGATACTAGTGGCTCCCTTGAGGAAAAGCAGGATAAGGTTACTAACGAAGTGGTTAACGCCATGTTGCTTGGGTGTGCCAATGACCAGAATATCGAACAAATGTGCACAGTAATTAGGCTATGGCCAGATTTAGTAGATATAAAGTCATTGTTCCATGTGCTTGTGTTAGTATTGAAACAATTTTATAGAACTTCAACCGGGGGGTTTGACCACTCAGGTGTGAAAAACTCAGGGTATATTGACTCTAAAGACATCTACGGGCTGATAGACCGTTACACCGGCATCGGATTGCTTAATACCGATTCAATCGCTGAAGCTAGTAGTAGTAACATACAAAATGAGTATATGCACAATGAAAGACAATCTTTTTCCGAGCAGAACCAACATGTTTCCCATGGCATTCCAGAGAATAAAGTTGACGATTCAGATTTAATATTTCTAATCAACTTTTTAGAATTGAAGTTCTTTGCCGACAAAGACATTTTGCTTCAGCGCCAATACCTACTGAAGTCGAATCAATTTATTCTGTCAAAACTCATAGACTTATTGTTGAATGTGGTGGGGTTCGATTTGGGTACAGTTGTGCGTTTTTACAAGCAGAATTTTATCGAAAGTGCTGCAATTTTAAATATATTTGTGAAGCATTTAGTTTCTACACACGGGATTCACTATGCATTTCAATTTGTCAAAATCTGCAGCTTTAACTTTGCACAGGAGAAAAACTACTTTGTTGGCACCGATGAAATGTGTCAACTGCCGGCCAGCCATCCAGATTCATTGAATAGCAGGTCTACCTTGGATTCGAAACGTAATGCTGCAGCGTTTGACGAGCATGACAGTATTTTGCTCTCTGAATTATACTGCCCTCCTGTCAACCCTGATCATATTACACGGACTATTCTTTTGCGCAATTTGGCTAGCTCAGCAAACCCAAAAGATGCTCGCCTGTACTCTAAAATAGCTTCATTTTTTACTGAAAAATTATTCCCATTACCTTTAAACTGACATAGCATAGAGATTTTAAATTTCCGTATAGCTTTGCATACAAACCTAGATCCATTTATTTCACATAATAAACACACACCTGCACTAAATCTGTTTTATTTTAATGATAGCATATTTTAACAAAGAATGTCCTATTTCACATACCATTCATCATTACAAAATGACGTAAAAGGACCATTTGAAAAGTATAAAATATATTTGAAGAGAATGAATAAGTGCCAAGTAGGCAAGAATATAAAATGAAAAAAAAATAAAAAAAACAAAAAAATTCTAATAATACATAAAAGCATATAGCAATCTATGCTGACATTGACTCTGCACAGTATCAAGAATATCCCAAATTTCAGTATCCAAATCCTTAGAGTCGCTAATAAGTTTAACTAGTTTTTCAATGGTTCCACCTCCCTTGGTTGCATCAACATGATTATCTTTGATTTCCACATTGATCACATGCACGGGTTGCGAACTTCTTCCTTGTCGGAGTAACAACTCCTCACAGACCGCATCAAAACACCTTTCCTCACAAGTTATTACTACATCAAATTTCTGTTGTGAAAGCTGGAATTTTTGCGGAGCTAACTTTAAATCGATGTTCCGTTGCAACATCTTTAATAGTCCATTTTTCACGTATAATGAGGGATTTTTTTTGCTGAGATCCTCATATATTTTAAGATAGGGTGTGCCAAACTCGTATACATTCGGCCTGTCAATCGATTCGCCTGGCAAACGAACCATTGTTCCCGTGCCAAATGAATTCACGTTTTTGCCTAGTCTCGTCAAAACCAGATGACCCTCCATACTACGGTTCATATTACTTGCACAGATTACCGCATATCTGACCATATTTTACTATGTTCCTCTTTTGGTTGTTTCGTTTCTAGGGATTGATATTTCGCTATAGTGTCAAATGGTAGAGCAATCAAAGGGCTTAATAAACGAAAAAATGTATATATTAAAATTTTAGTTTTCGCCGCAAGAATTATTTGCTTAATTAAACAAGTTCTCGCTATTTAGCTTGATTGATGCTTGCACTTTTTTTGTTGTTGTGTAGAGTGGGTAGATTTTGTAGCCTAGCCAATTGAAATGATAATGGGTTTTATATGTAAAAAAAAACCTTTTACATTACAAAAAAAATAAGCGTAGTATCAACTTGTGTTTACTTTCAGATGACTTTAAAGAGCGAATAGTTAGTGACAAGTGATATATATAAGAGATAGATAGAAAAGGTACCAAGGTTCTAAAATGTATTTTACGGATCAACATGAAAGAATAATCGAGACACTATTCGAAATATCTACGGATTTAGATGCCAAACTATCTAAAAAGCAGATTCAAATAGTAATGAACCTACTACGTTGTGGTGTTAATCCCAACGCTATTGTCGCCGCTATAAAAGAGGTACATACCGAAAGCAAAGCCACATAATACGCGATGAAATAGAGAAGCAGAAGGGGTATACCAAAATTCTGAAGTTTTACATGTTTGTATTTAAAATATGCACTTTCTGGGCAGCGGGGCGATAATTTCAGAATATGGAGAAAAGAGGGAGAGAGGGTGTGTGTGTATGGGTAGTAGCTACGAATGCTATTAATACACAACATTTTTTAACGTTTGTCGTATAATATAGCGATTCAAGAATTCAACGGTTTATACTAGCTTTGCATTTGACAACAAAAAGAATAGAATTAAAAATTGTATTATTTTAACCACTTCTTTTCGTTAGATAGGATGAATATGCTTAGTTTACATATCATTAGTATGCAATCGAACTATGAGGTCGAATGAGTTTAAAAGACAAATGCGTAAAACTTTGCCTTTTTACTTTTGGTGATTTTAGATGGCACCTATAACCCCAGGTAGATATGCAAAATTGCATCAGTATTATCATCACACTCGCTTTTAGCTATAGTCGACTTTTTGCACTTATCAGACACCAGCCAGAATTTTTTATGAGTAATAAACACACTTGGACCTCAACTAAGCATGGGTATGGGAATGAAAATATAGTGTGAACTTTTTTTTATGTGTAATATATCAGCCAACTAACTTGCCTCTGGGATTTTTTTTCATGTAAAATTTACACATAAACAAGCTTAGTGTTTACGTTTTCTTTTTCTCCATCAACGCAAATTACGAATTGGAAATTGCTGCTAAAAATGACAACCTTGTAATAATGATGACCAGATATAAACAATCTTAAATTAAATGCCAAATAAACCCAAAAACTAGCCCATAATACTTTCTATTTTTATTGGCAAACAATTTATTGGATTTTGATGATCTGGTTGAAATAAATCCTTCAAAATTGAGCCATTGGGTAGAACATGAATCGTAAATAAATGAAATTACAAATGCACCAACAAAGCAGCATCGAATAGTTGATGAACCGGTAAAAAAAAAATAGATTTTTTTATCACACATTTCTAAACATTTCTTTGAGAGTTAGGCAAGAGTGATTGACCAAGCCAAAAAAAAAGAAAAAAAAAACTAACAGAGTTGAGGTGGGATTTATATCTTGGAAATACATATTGGTTTTTACAAATTCTATCTTTAATAATATACCAACAGACTTTTACCTTATTTTCTAAAAAACGCGTAAAGGAGCAACTATCCCTTTCTCTTTATCGATTGTGCCTGTGGAAAAGAGATACTTCAAAAACAGTATTTACATAGTACACGATCTACACCCAAACATAAAAAAAATAATCTAAAACCAACAAATAATAGCGATAATAATAATAATAAAAACAGAATGAAGAGTTTATTTTTGTGCAACTTGCTGCTTTCTCTCAGCGCAGTCCAGGGACTAAACAAGATTGTTATCAAAGGCAAAAAGTTTTTTGATTCAACCACAGGAAACGAGTTCTACATTAAAGGCGTAGCATATCAACCAGAAACCGGGGAGCCTGATCCTTTAAATAGAGACCCTCTAGCAGATCCAGTTGGGTGTGCTCGGGATGCACCGCTACTGAAAGAGCTAGGCGCCAATGTGATTCGAGTATATCAAACATTATGGTCGAACAACCACGACGAATGTATGAAGACTTTTTCAAAGAACGGAATATATGTTATGCTTGATGTAGCGACACCAGCAATTTCAATTAACAGGCAAACGCCTTATTGGACAACAGATCTTTTTGATGGTTTTAGAAAGAAGATCGATGCCTTCGCTGGATACGACAATGTACTTGGGTTTATCATAGGAAACGAGGTTGCTAACGATAAAGAAACTACGCCATCCGCAGCGTTTGTAAAAGCAGCAACCAGGGATGTCAAAGCATACTTGAGTTTTAACAAGATGGACTATCCAGTTGGATATGCGTCTAACGATGATCAGGACATTAGAGACCAGCTTAAGACGTACTTTAACTGTGGAGATGATGATTCTGCAAGAGTTGATTTCTATGGGCTGAATTTATACAGTTGGTGCAAATCCACAGATACGCTACAAACATCTGGATATGATAAAGTTGTTGCAGAGTACCAAAGCTACAGCGTTCCGCTTCTTCTTACCGAGTACGGATGTAATACATACAAACCCCGTGCGTTTGGTGAAGCAAAGGCACTCTATTCTAGCAGCATGACCGATGTGTTTTCAGGAGGATTTATGTACATGTACACGCAAGAAGAAAATGACTATGGAATCGTTCAGGTTTCGTATGGACAAAGCAAGGTAACAAAGCTGGAGGAATTTGACAACCTAAAGAGTGTTCTTACTGGTGCATCTCCACAGGGGGTTAAAATGTCTAGTTATAGCTTTTCTGGATCTCCGGAAAAATGTCCATCCGTTGGGAGCACATGGAAAGTTGACTCAGCAAAGGTTCCCCCAACACCATCAACTGAGTGCTGTAACTGTATGTTGGATTCACTGTACTGCAAGGTTGATGGCAATTTGGATAATGGCGTGGACCCACAAAAATATCAAAGTATTATATCCACTATCTGCGCAAAGATTGACTGTAGCCCTATTGAGTACGATACCTCTAAATCGTCATATGGCCAGTTCCAGTTCTGCACGTTACAAGACCGTATGTCCTGGGCTCTAAATCAATACTACCTTGCCAATAAAAAGAGCTCTTCGTCTTGTGGATACGATATTGTAAAGGGCGTTGTGTCAGCTTCTGTCTCTGTATCCGATGATTCGGTCTGTGCCGCTAAGAAAAATGATGTTGGAACAGCTAGTAATAACTCCAACGCACCACAACAAAGCCCAAGCTGTTCAGAGACCAGATTTTCATCCTTGACTTTTAATACCAATGTCTGCTTTGCAGTCTTTCTATCTGTTTTACTTTTCGTCTTTTAGTATTTTTTCTACTTTTACTATTGCACATCGAAATTTTAAGACTCACAGCTTGCGATAATATATCTACGCACTTTTCATGTGGAGACAAAGTAACGCTTTTGTTGGTTTCTTTTTTTAATTTAATTTTATTTTGATGGCTCTTAAGTAACCTTAATGTTGATGCTTTTAGATGAATTTGGATGGTTGTGTTATTTTTCAAGATTATTTATTGCTTAATAATTCCAGCCAATGACTCGTTTGGTTGCCACATGCATTTATTCAGATTTTAGCAGCATGTGTGAACTGGAGAATTATACTGGTTTTGGTTTCAGTACCTCCAAAAATAATGTGCACATGAAAAAACAAATGATATGCAAAAGATTATAGGCAGTTATACCAGGAGTTTGAAAATCGTTCTTTAGAAACCCAGCATTATTTTTTTCTGTTTGCGTTATCTGTGTTTTGTTTTAATCGTTTTCTAGGAATAAAGATTATAAATCCTGTTGGAAAGAGTATAAAAAAAACAAGCCAAGTTCGATAAGAATAGTAAGAAAATGAGTGCGAGCTTAAAGGGAAAAGTTCTGTTTATAACTGGTGGATCAAGGGGGATAGGCAAGGCTATCGCAATTAGAGCAGCTAGAGATGGGGCCAAAGTTGCAATTGCAGCAAAAACTGTTGAACCAAACCCAAAGGTAATTGCAATTCTTTTTTTTTAGGTCAGCGTAAATTACAACTTTCATTGTAACAACCGTTGTAATACGTTACATAAGGTATAACTCCGGAAACGGCAATAAAAATGGTATTAACTAGAATCAAAAAAATTTATGAACTATTATTTCAACTCAGCTTGGTGGCACAATATTCACTGCAGCTGAAGAAATAGAGAAGGCTGGAGGTGAAGCTCTTCCTATCCAGATGGACATAAGAGACGAGAACAACGTCAAAAGCGCCATCGAAAAAACCGCAGAAAAGTTTGGTGGAATAGATATATTGGTAAACAATGGTAAGAATGTAAACTCATATGGCATTAAAGAGCGTAATAAACCATATTTTGCTGTAGTCTAATCCTAATCCTAATACTAGTACTTCCCCTTCTTCTTCTCTCTCCTCCCCTTTAATTTATTAAATTCTACCACACCCTTGTTTTTGCTCTCAACAGTGTCTATAGCCCTGATGCTCTGAGAAGATGTTTTATGTTATATTATTGGTGAATAACGAATAACAATTTAAATTTTTATAAATAGCATCAGCAATATACCTAAAGGGTACAGAAGACACTCCAGTATCCAGATATGACCTGATGAACAACATCAATACCAGAGGAACATGGCTGACATCTAAACTCGCCCTCCCTTACCTGAAAGCCAGCTCCAACGCTCATATTCTGAATTTGTCACCACCACTTAGCATGGAAAGCAAATGGTTCAAGAATCACACTGCCTACTCGATAGCCAAGTATGGAATGTCATTGTGTGTGCTGGGTATGTCTGCTGAGTTCCAAAAACACAAAATCGCGGTTAACGCTTTGTGGCCGCTGACCACAATAGCAACAGAGGCATTAAAGATGATTCCTAACCCAAACTTGGTTTCTAGAAACACTGATATTATTTCTGATTCCGCACACCTCATCTTGACCAAGCCAAGCAGCGAAAAGTGTAATACTGGCAACTTCTATTTGGATGAGCTACTGTTACGCAAGCATGGTGTCGTTGATTTTGAAAAGTACAATGCTGTACCAAACACACCTATTGGTAAATTGACATTGGACTTTTTCTTAGACCCCAAACAAGTTGAAGAGGTGATGAAGCTTAGGGCTCAACAATAGTTACTGGTTATTTTTTGTTTTGGTTTTGGAATTGGCATTGGCATTTTTTTAGTCCTTATTTATGTTAGGGCAACTATTTTGTTTATTTGTTTTTTTTTCTTTTGAGAAACTCGAATATTTGTGAATTCCATCAACTTTTGTTATACTTGAACTATTATTGCCAGTAATGAATGGTTTGATGAGGAAGTGAGTTCCAGTTGTACTACTTTTTCTAAGCTTTTTTTGTGTTTAACATCGTGAATAGGTCAGTGCAAATGGTATTAAAGAAACGGATATTCGAGTAGTTGTCAGTAACAAGTCATACAAGAGACATGCTACTGATTTTCTGCTTCTTTTGGGGAGAGTGCATGATGAGTGAGGCAAACAGATGTGGGATTGTGCGTTCCAATCAGAAACATTAACTCGATGACTGGAGTCAAGAACTCGTATATATCAGCAGCACACGCATACATAGCAAGAGAGCGACAGAAGATACAAGAGAGTGAAATGCCAAGTGCTTTTTTTTGGGGGATGGGGAGGGCATATTCCAACTTGATTTACATTGTGAATTTTTTGATTACTCATTTGACCGCTATGAGCAGTGGAAAAATTGTGTGGGTGGATTTTTACGAGTTATCACAAAAACAGATGGGGTGTTTGTTGACACTTTGGTCTTAACCTTGTTTAATTCAACTAGTCGTAAAACAAACACAACATATACACTAAATGTAAACATATGCTGAAGCCAACTAACTTTGTTTGTGGAAGGAAGAGAAATCCCACCTATGCCATTGGCGATGTTGTTTTCTTTCCGAATATTGCTAAATAGTTTATTTGTGCTGCAAAAAAAGAAATTGGTGGTAAAAAAAACACCCCAATGGTCTGTATTACAAGTAATTCAAAATTGTATCTAAATTTGTAATCTTCAAACGAGATGCATTAAATTTGGTAGTTTTTTTTTCTTGGAGGCATTTTGTGGAAGGATGTAAATATTAAGATATCTGGCGCTAATCACAAATCATAAATCCTGTTTGCTATTTATTATTATTTATATTTTTTTGCAGTTAATTTGCATCAATCAATTTGTTGTTGGGCCAGGTTAGTCATTTCGTCATAAAAAATAATTGTTTCAATAAACAACTACACAATAAAATTGGCAAATGAGTATATGCGAATTTCCCATTTTTAGAAAAATCACCGTGAATATTTCCCGAAATTCAGGACCTATTAAATGTCAAAGTGTTCAGCAATTTCTACTATAAAATAGACGATTAGCGAGTGGGGAGCGAGGATGTGTAACTCTGGACCATAGTTGAGTAAATGTGGATTAATCTATTTATTTAACTAAGCAAGGCCGAAACTTTCAGTTCTTTTCTCTTTTTAACTTTAAATGTATATTAAAGAGCTTTACTTTTCATTCGAGAAAGTAGTAAAGAACCAGCATTGCCCTCGTTAAGTATCACGAAACCTTTATAACAAAAATAAATTATAGAAAAGAAAACAGCCAGAAAATACAAAAGAGGTAGCCATGAAGTTTAGTTTAACAGTTGTGAGCGCTTTGTTTGCACTAAAAAGCACATTGGCAGTCAACCAACTTACAATAAAAGGATCAAAGTTTTTTGACTCAGTCACTGGCCAGCAGTTCTACTTCAAGGGTATTGATTATCAGCCAGAGAAGGGAGCACCAGAAGGAGACTTGGATCCACTTGCAGATAGCACAGGATGTACAAGAGACGCAGCTGTTTTTAAGGACTTGGGAGTAAATTCGATAAGAGTTTACCAGACCGATTATAGTCGAAATCACGACGCTTGTATGAAAACATTCAACGATGCCGGAATTTATGTGTTGATCGATATTCCAACACCGAAATACTCAATAGACAGATCAAACCCATCATGGAACACCGAGCTACTCAACATGTACAAGCTCAAGGTTGATGCGTTTATTAACTACCAGAATCTGGCAGGGTTTATAATAGGAAATGAAGTTGCAAATGACGTCCCAACAACTGCATCGGCAGCATTTGTGAAGGCAGCGTTACGAGATATAAAAACATACATTCGTTCAAAAAAGAAGAACATACCGGTTGGGTATGTAGATAACGATGATTTGGACATCCGACTCTCATTAATAGCCTATTTTAACTGTGGAAGCGACCCAATGGCACAAGCAGATTTCTATGGCGTTAACACGTATAGATGGTGCGGAGCAAATGCAACATTCAAATCCTCAGGATATGATCAGATGGCAGAACCTTTCAAAAACTACAGTGTACCCTCGATTGTTACTGAATACGGGTGTAATGTTGTTCAACCAAGAAGTCTTGGAGAAATGGGATCTATATATGGGCCTGACTTGCAGGATATTATGTCCGGTGGATTTTTGTATCAATATTCACAGGAGGACAACAACTACGGTATAGTTGATGTCTCATATGGAAAGTCAGCAGTTACCAAACTCGACGACTATGCTGTATTTAAGAAAAATATGGCCGCTGCTAATCCCAAGGGAACCACAATGAACTCATACAACCCATCTCTTAAGACCTCGTCTTGTCCATCCGTATCCTCCACTTGGATGTCTTCCAGCACTCTTCCACCACCACCATCAGAATCTGTCTGTAGCTGTATGGTTAAGTCTTTGAGCTGTGTTGTAGGATCGAGCTATTCAACTGACGATACTGGCATGGTGAATGCTCTTTCAAATTCTGCATCAACTATTTGTGGTCTTACTTCCTGTGCAGATGTAACTGCAGACAGCAAGAATGGTACCTATGGTCCATACAGCTACTGCAGCTCAACTCAGCGCTTGCAATGGATCATCAACAAGAACTATCTGAACCAAAACAAAAACAGCTCTGCCTGCAAGATTACTGGAGCTCCTCTCAACGTCGTTTCACCATCACAGTCCAATATCAATTCATGCCCTAACTCAAGCTCCTCGAGTGTCACAGACGCTCCCACTGCTCCCAGTGGCACCAAACCTGGTGGATCCTCCAATTCAGGCGGGTCTTCCAGCTCAGATGGGTCTTCCAGCCAGTCAGGCACCACCGGTTCTGCTCAATCTTTGATTTTGAATCATACCGCCGCCTTTATTCTCGTTTTATTGTGCTCTTTTTCACTGTTTTGATGTTGTGTTGATTTACGATTTTATATTTTACCATTTATTCCCTAAGTTAATCGTTTACGCCTTATAACATATCCCAAAAGCAATAAACTTATACTCGAGTTGAAGTCTGCTCGCTTTCCTATTTTCTCTGCTATTTCTTTTGAATTAGCACGTGTTTTTTTGTAGCTCGTCATCCAATCAAATAATTTGTCGATGGTTTTTTTTTATCAATTTGGCTTTCACTTCCTAATTCAACACAAAAAAATCATCAGATAGTTTAAAAATTAATTGCATCTACACTTTGTTTAGTGTTGTTGCTAATTTATAATGGCTGATAAGCTTAAATACCTTTTGTGTTATAGTTTAAGGTTATTTGAATTGTAGCCTCGTATTTTATTTCCATAAAATTTATACAACTACTAAAATTAATACATTTTTATTCACGATTCATCACAAAAATGACAGAATTCATCCACATTGAAAGGAGTCGGTAAGCCTCAAGCCATTTCAATTACTTTATATAACTTGAATTCGAAAAAATATACTTACCACATTAGGAAAACTCAGTCACTTTAAATACCAACAGCAACTTTACTTTTATTTATGACACATAGTTTGTTCAACGACATGCAGTATAGAAATGACTATATATGTGCATTTCTTGGATTTACTGACAAAGATAAGATTCTAATTAAAAACTCGGCACCGATCCTTGATCCTCTAATTCCCTCTATTGTTGATGCGCTTTTTATTAAAATGCTATCATATGATGCTATAAGAGTAAGACCTATATTCTACGAAATCTACTATTTTTATTTTTTCCTATTTTTCTCCCTATACTGGTTCTATATCAGGATTTTCAAGATATTCTTGTCTACAGTAAAAATAATTTCAAAAGAGTTTTGATTTTATGAACTACCTCTTCTATTATCGCTGTTACTAAACTCTCCACTATACCCGTTGTTTTTGTTACTGACGATCACCTCATGTTATAATATGCTTTCTGTATCTAAGTTTGTATGTTTGTTCTTTGTAGGCAAAGTTCTTGGAAGATATGGAGGGATTCGAGTCAAAAACCAAAGAAACCATGGTATCTCTTTCATTAGACTCACCTCCAATTAAGTTTCGAAAGGAGATGATGCAAAAATATCTACATAAAGTACTGTCAGCCACCTGGGACTTTTCATTTTTACGATACATCGACTGGGTCGCAAAAATCCACTCAGATACACCAGAAAAGAAAACAACCGTGAAAATTGAGTACATACACATTGTTGCGTTCTTCGGCTATCTTTCGGGAATCTTGACTGATGCCATATGTCGAATAAGCGAGTTGGATGAAGAGACTAAGGCCAATACTATCACTGCATTTAACAAGTTTTTGTACATTCAAAACGATCTTTTCACCAAATACTGTATAAACGAGGATTATGAGAATGAGCAGCTACTTGAAACTAGCTTCGAATCAAAGAAGAAAGAAGCCCTTGGAGTCGCAACCCAAACTCGTCGTGAGTTTATACCCTATCTTGTATCTTTTGCTGTTGGTGGCTTGGTTTTAGGGTTTGTGACTGCCAGGGTATTTAATTCCAAATAGCTTGCTACAACCATATGGCCGCTTTCTTTTCTTTTTTTCCTATCTTATGATGGATTTCATTACTTTTTTGCTGCTTGCTTTTATTTGGCACTTGTTTTATTCAATATTGACGCGGATTTATATTATGCATTTATTTAATTTGCTAGCTTTATTTTTGTTAACCTATAATTTCAGCCTATTAAATAGATCCCTCTAGACATTTACACAACTATTTGATAGATTGACAAGATAAGAAGATGTGGTTCGTGGATTTTTATAAAGGATGTGTTGAGTTTTAAAGAAACACCAGTTTTCTTTTAAAGCTTTTTATTTATAGCTAGTATACACTGTATAAGAAGGAAGTTTATTCCTAAATGTCACTATGATATATCGTTTATCATTAACCTCATTATTTACTCTCACCTGAGCATAAGCTTAAAAAATATAATTTAATATTAAAAAGTTTCAAAGTAAAAATGCCACAAAAGCTGCAAAAGAAGGGCAGCACTCTAGGCATGGAAAACGGCACATTGTCATACCAGAAAAAGGGTAGGGCCGAGGAGAAAATGGTGGAGCTGTTGAAGAATGCGAGCATTAATATCGGATTAAGCGAGGACGAAGTGGTTGAATTGACGGTTTCGGGTATAGGAAAGGATGGAAAATACAAGCTTGTTGCCTTTGAACTATCGGAATTGGATGAATTTGGCAGTACGAAGGATAGTGTTACATGGACAACTTTTAAAAAGCCAGTAAGCAACCATTTTATAGTGTTTTTTTTTTGAAGGTTACAATTTTTCACCTAAATGTTAAATACCTTAATAAGTTACACTCTATTATATTACAATTTGATCGCATATTCAAAGTACATTAAACAATATAAATAATAGACACGTCTCATGGTGTATAAGGCAGATAATAATGCTAAACTGAAAGATATCGAAAGGTTTTTTTTCACGGCTAAGGCTATTTTAATGAACTACACTCGCAATAATGACAATACTGATATCGAGTCCCTAGTCAGTGAAATGCCTAAATTGAAGCTAGACGAAGAAGAAAAGGCTAGTGATAAGAAATCTGATGAAGAAGAAAAACCTAATGATAAGAAACTAAATGAGGAAGAAAAATATAATGATAAGAAACCAAGTGAGGGAGAAGAGCCTGGTGATAAGGAATCGGATGAAAAGGAGGCAGATAAATTTTCTGAGGAGCTGGAAACTATTTTAAAAGAGCTCGAGTGTGAGTTTGATAAAAACAGGTATCCATTCAAACCTGAAGCCATGGCTGTTGGAAAAACCGAAACAAAAGTTGCTGGGGAGTTATTGATGTATGATGTCATGGCCAAATCATTTAAAACTCTTGAAAAGAGCGTAACAGTCGAAGTTATAAAAACAAAAGAGCTTGAATACTATATGAATGTGTATACGGAAAAAACCGATATCATATCGCAGTTTATAGAGCCAAAGATGAATGCAATGCTCAACTCCGAAAACAAAACAATAGGTTGGAATAGCTTTGACAGGTTTGGAGTTCCATATTCATTATCGCTAGTATTTCCCGATGTTAATGCGTATAGTACACTGCTGAAGGTATTGGTCAAGGCAGCTTATGAGTTTAATAACAAGATGAGCTGGGAAAAGATTTCAGAAAGAGATAGACAATACATAACTAACACCACCGAAAGTGCGCTTGATCCCAGCAAGGGACTGCAACCTTCATCCAATGAAAACAGTGAGGAAGGCTTTTCAGATTCAGGATACACTTCAGAGACTGAGGATGAAGCGCTAGATGAGGAGGATCGAAGTGAAGATGAGATTTACCAGGACAGTTCTGAGGGCTACGAATCGGATGAGTCTTCTCAGGGGATAAATGTAACAAAGAAGCGACATACCACAAAAAACAAGCACCCTATCCCTAGAGGGGGTACAAGAAAACAAAACACCCAGCTGGTCGTAGGATATAAAGATGGGCGGTCATATGTGCTCCAGGGAAACGATATTTTGGTCTATGGGCTTACAAATAGGGGAAAACTCAAGAAATCTACCACTATAGATAACATAACTGATACCAAAAACATAACTTTCACTCCGGAGAAGCTTATGCTTCATAATCAAGATTCAGTTTTAGTACTTACAAACAAGGAAAACCCAAACAGCTTATTTAAAATGGATTTGGAAGTAGGGAAAGTTGTTGAGGAATGGAAGCTTGGGGATTATCTAATTCCAAGTGATATTGTTCCAGAGTCTAGATACGCACAAACCACGCCTACTCAAACATTTGTTGGTATCTCACACAACTCTTTATTTAAAATCGATCCAAGACTTCCCACCTTGAAAGTCGGTGAATCACAAATACAACAATACTCTAGCAAGCTGCGATTTACATCAGTTGCTACAACTAGCGAGGGAAATCTTGTTGTTGGCAGTGGTAAAGGCGAGCTTAGACTATTTGACAGAGTTGGTGTTAAAGCTAAAACATCCCTACCTGCTCTTGGAGAGCCTATAATTGGTGTGGACGTAACTTCTGATGGAAGATACGTGATAGCTACCTGCAGATCTCATATTCTGCTTATTGACACTCTGCTCCCTCCAACGGGTGATAGTAGTAAACACAAGCTTATTAAAAGGACAGGGTTCTTAGCATCTTTTCCCCAAAATGCTAAACCTATGCCAAAACGTCTATACATACGACCCGAACATCTTGTTTTGATGAACCAAAAACAGGTTTCATTTACCCCGGCTAAGTTCAACCTTGACTTTGACTATTTCACCAGCAGTAAAAGAGTCGAAACAACGATTGTTGCCTCCTCAGGCCCATATGTCATCACCTGGAATCTAAACAAAGTTTTAAAATCCGGAAAGGGTGATGTTTATTGTATCAAGAAGCATAATGATGTGATAGTTGCTGGTGATTTTGTTTTTGGCCATGAT
The DNA here is from genome assembly GCA_001969505.1 of Zancudomyces culisetae. Lineage (NCBI taxonomy): Eukaryota > Fungi > Kickxellomycota > Harpellomycetes > Harpellales > Legeriomycetaceae > Zancudomyces > Zancudomyces culisetae. Next base: position 6,133 of record LSSK01000182.1, on the reverse strand, counting down.
AATTCTATAGTTGTGACTATGCCCTACAATGTTGACGTTGTGAAAAAACGGCAATTCTCGAAGCCAGACAAACTCTAGCTTTTATTTAATTTAATATTTTTTACGAATTTTCTTTTTGAAAGATTTGCCTATAGCTTAATTTTACCTGTGCTTGTTTGTAAACGGCTTTTAAAAATGTGTTTTTGTGTCAACACTCACAAGCACATTCCAGCTAATGAAGTTCTCACCACATCTTTTCTCTTGAGAATCTTATATTTTTTTATCGAAACCAACAAAGAATGCTGTTGATACTTCGAGTTGTACCCTGCGCTTAACTGAAATATCTCTCCACGTATTAATTACGTATTTATAGATTTGAACGTCCTCAAGATCAAGTAAATTTAGACTAGGCCAGCGTAGGTGCCAGTAAAAAAATGGAGCGTGGTCTACAGGCCATATAGTAAAGTAAATAGTTTGTGTATACTTGCAAGCGTTCAAAAAATTTCAATAACCCGAGATTAAATATAGAACTTTCTTTCCTAAATTCCGGTTTGTAATAGCTCTAATGGTTTTTAGATACTTCTATTTTGTCTTAAATCACACCTAATTTTCGCTTATTGTTCATAATTACCAAAATCTTGGACTATAGATGAAAAATGCGAATTGCTGCTATCTAACAAAACACCCTCGAACCTACCCGAGAATGTACAGGGTAAAATCAGAGTTTATTATCCGCAAAGATGATTCAACTCTCCTATCGACGGAAAAAGTATAAACATTTCTGGTTAATTAGATGTGATTTTTTTCAATTCTCCAAAAGCTGAATAAAAATGCATCTAGATCTTTTTTGTTTTTTTTACATGAATTGTGCCTGCTTTTCCAAAAACTTTTTCTACATTCTTTAATATAATACACAAACAAGGCTGGTAAACAACTATCAATGTGAAAAATAAGTGACTTGGTGAACCCGTAAATGCGTAAATCGGGTAATGGATAAAAGCTAGGATTTACCATATACTGGGACCAGCAAAGCCGAATTTTGAATACAGTTAAATGGAAACCCAAAATGAATATTGGAGATGTATGGGTCTATTTGTCAGAGATGGTTGTTATAAAAATAACTGGAACGTTTCAGCTGTGACTTTGAAAATCTATAATGCAGTGGGTCCATTTAAAGTGTTTTTTCCACTGCCTCGAGTGCTTGGAAAGTGTCTGGATCTTACTATAAATTTAGATTGCTATTGCCTATTGCTATTTCTTTGTTCATTTAATTTATCCAACGCTTATTTGTGAGCGAAATGTATGTGCTTGATCGAATTAAGATGATTTTGTATCCAAACTAAAACTGATAATATCCACTTCCACCCCCCCCCCATCATCGGTACTATCTATGGATGAATCAAAATATGTAGAAAAAAGGGTATCTTATTACGCTTGCTGCAAAAATAATTTCGCTATGTTGAAGCGTCAACTCTGAATGTACATCATTTCTTTCCAATTCTGCTTCTAGAACTTTTTTTTAAAAAAAAAATTTTTACAAGGACATATTCATCATCGTTGCAACTTGAGTTATTACCAGGTTGTTAAACAAAAAATGTATTAGTGCTAAGCTTTACCTCGCAGTTCTACAGGTGCTATCGGAATATTTTTGAATAAACCCGCAACTGGTATAGGTTGGGGTTTATCAAAAACCACATTAAAAGTTTATACTAACACTTTTACGAACATTTACACTACGATTTTAATTTTTTTTATGTTCACACTACTGTTCAGAGTCTCCAAGCCATCTACCCTATACAAAACTATTCTCATCAACCTATTGAAAAATATAACAATAGACACATCAGTCTTTCATTTAAGCAGGCCTTTTTTTTATAGATAAGGGGCACCGAACCTGAGTATTATGTGATGCTAAAATACGAATTCTCATTCATATGCTTTCTAAACATTAGTCGGCTACAGGTATATTAGACTGTCCCTGATGTAAATAAAACGATCCATTGCACAAAATAAACGAATCTTGTATTATTCGCTACAGAATCGTACCACACACGCTTCACCTTTGAATAAGATTCTCCACATGATGCATACAGTTCAAGTGTAACCACAACTGGACAAAAGAAATGATGCAAATAGTCCGTCCATTTTCCAATATTTCGTTCAAAAGCGTTTTTAGCCTGTCTGGGATTGTTATAGGTCTATTTAGCTTTTGCATTTCGATTCAAGGTATTTTTTTTTGCTAGCTTGCAACCAACTTGATTACAGAAATGACTATTCTCCCCTTCCCACTTACTCGGTGGCTAGAAAATCAATTTAAAGTGGAGGTAGTTAGCCAAGGATCAGCCTATTTTTTAAGCCATGAAAAGTTTCTGGGTTAAACATGTTTGGTTATACAGAACTTTTTTTTGTCCATTGTAAAATAAATACATCAGAAAAAAAGAATTTACAGTTCTAAAAATCCATAAAGAACGAGAAATGCGGCAGGTTCACGATGTCTTTCACTCAAAAATCCCTCAATAATCATGGGAAAGCAAATTATTTGTCTTATAAATCTGGGAGAGTAAAGGTTTCCATTGCTGTCGTTTTGAGATACATGGCCTGCTTCACGAAGGCGTATTGTATGGGAATAGCTATGGATAATCTGTAAAAATATTTCGGTTGGTAGAGTTATTTTTTTTTTACCGACTTGTCCTTGATACATGGCTGCTGTTATGAAAAAAAAAGGTTTATAGATAGAGAATCAACATTAGCATTGTGGTTTCCACAAGAAACACAGTGAGTATTGTCGGTTGGGCAGAAGGGCATTATTGGAAATGTATGTAAACCAAATGGGTAACCCAATCGAGGATTTGCGTGTGAACAATGGTTTGGCAAGTGTATATCGAAAAACGTTTGTTAATTTGGCTGTCATTATTCATCCGCTCTTGGTTACCTCTTTATTAAGCGCCTGTCCTGCTCTTTTTTTTCATTAAATCCGCAACAAAAAATATTTTACCAGCTCCAGTAATATCTCAAAATATGGCAGAGCCGGGAAAAGGTTCGCTAAATTACAGACAAAAGGCTAATAATATATTCGCTAGATTTATCCAAAACATGAATTTCAGAGAATATAACCGAAAACAATTACATTTTTTTGATTATTTGGTTATTCGATTATGCCTTCATACGAATACAAGGTTTCAGACTTGGGAATAAATGGGACTTTGATAATTGCTACAAGAGAAAAAAAAAGAACATAACCTCAAGCTTTGCGAATTCATTCGACAAAACCTACGGTGTAATATAAACATCTTGGAGGAGAGGGTATATCAACTTTTCAAAGCCCAAGCTCTAACGCATATTTATGCTTTAGCATTATTAAAACGTTTAAAAGTATTTAAACAATTAAAAACTATTGTGAAGAATGATTGTGTTTCTGCATTTTCCGTATTCACACAATTTTGATTATTCTCTACACAAATAAAAATAAAACTGATTATTTGAATCCCAAAAGCTTATTAATTTATCCTACAAAGCAGGAAAAAATTAGGTATACAGCTTCATTAAACAAAAAAATATGCGAAATAGAAAAACTGCTATTGATAAAAAAAAAAGGCACAGGTAGATTGTTTGATGCATTTTGATTAGGCTGTAGAGCTGTTATTTTGCGGCTTTGGACATTAAATAGCGGTATTAAAAGATCTAAAAACGTAGGTAGTAGGAATAATTGTGTAGAGTATAAGTAGATGGACAGGCAACAATAGTTGGCATTGTATATAAAAAAAGCTAAACCCATATAACTAAATAAACATAGTACTGGATAAAGTCCACTATTTAAGTTTTATATAAAGAGGGTATTGTTCTGTAATCGACATCATTTCTGAAAAAAGAAGCTTTTTGTTATCGGCCTATTCGAAATAATAGTTAACAATACCATTGATTTATATACACTCTGGTATTAAACAAAATACTACTAAACTGCATTTAATAAACATTGTTTAAAGGTAAAACCCCTATTCCTAGAGTATTATAGCGAGTTAAAATCTCATCAGAAGGTAATTAAACGTCGATATAAACGGCATAAGCATCTGATTGTAAATATATATTTCCCAATAATTCTTCCCTTTAACCAAGCTGTGCTTGAATAAGAGTATGGTTTGTATGGATACTACCCAAACAGGATTATTTTTTTTTTGAAGATCATGGAAATATATAAGCGAAAATAAGCGAAAATAGGCAAAGCTAATTGCTAGTTTGGATATAAACATATAGATATAAGCCAATTTGGTACATTCCTGTGGCTAGAAACATTGCGAAGTCAGGATCAGAAAATAGAAGAGAAAACAAAATGGAAAGTGGAAAACTTGAATATTTAAATACATTAACAGATAAGTGCTCACCAGGTGATGAGATCAATACATTGGTAGCTAGTTCCAATGGTTCTGAAGAATATAAAAACAGTAAAATTTATGACACGCATTCGCTAAATGGCTATAAGGTCATGCAAAGCTATGCAGATGGCGTATACAACACAGAAATATCACAAGGCGTGGTTCAGATGGGGGTGGAACAACAAAACTTGGGCTCTAAAGGGTCATTAGGTACACAGCTTCCCACTAAAACCGAAGATCAGAATGTTTCACCTACTTGTATAAATTCACATAACGGAAATACCAACTTTGAAGGATTGGAATTGGGAAATAAAGAATTTGATGGATCTGGATATGATATGAGCAAGAAGGAGAACAGATCAGTAAAACCAAAGCGAACTCCTCGCCCGGCAAATGCATTTATTCTCTACCGAAAAAATAAGCAGGCAGAGGTGATAAAAAATAATCCAGGGGTTTCCAACAAGGAAATATCATGTATAATAGGGAAAATGTGGAGAGAAGAAACAAGTGAAATTAGGAACGAGTATAGAGTTAAAGCTGAGGAAGAAAAGAAAAAACACAAGATTCTCTACCCAGACTACAAATACCAGCCACGAAAGTCCAAAAAGTTCTATCGACTAGACAACGATATAAACTTTGGAGAATATAGCTATTATGGTGAACCAATGCCAAATCAAATGTTTTACTCAGGACAGGGCTATGGTGGCTACAACCCAGTAGTGTACGACATTCCTGAGGTTTCCAGAGATAGTTATGTACACTCAACTCAAAACAATGTAGGTTATATGGGTATTCAAAATGCACGAGATATGCAGTTGCAGAGCTACGCAAAAAACATTGAAGTAAAGCAGAGTCAACCCAGAATCAACTCGCTTTCGGAAGTACCCTACCCCCAGAGCCAGATGGTCACAAACATGTCTCGACAACTTCCTCATCCAAATCAGAAGAATAGCAGCTATATGGGTGATAGCTTTATCCCAGGGTCGCTGGGGCCTAAAATCAACACCTCTCAGTTGTGGGGAAAAGGAAACATGAATGATAATCTAGAACTAGATTCAATGACACCGACCGGCGATAATTCGTATATTTCGACAATACTTCCCAAACAAATCACCAAAATTCCTACCATCTACGCGGACAGTAATCGGATTCCTGATATGAACTTTGCACACATAAACAATCCATTGGGGCCTGAGCATACCAACGTGATTAATTACAACAAGATAAGAAGTCCATATTATGGTAGCCCAACCAAATCAAATTATCCCATGCCATTTGGCGAAGAATATCCACAGTTCTACAACAAAAATAACACAAGGCCTGAAGAACAAGTTGATAGTAAGCAGGGGACAAACAATATGAGGTATACGCAAGTTGGCCAAAGAACGGTTAAGAGCTTAGATCCTGGCCTTGACTCGGATTACCGAGTGGGAAACTATCAACAAAGGAAACAGCAGGCCTATAATGAAAACTCAAATGGTCTCGTATACCAGCAGGGTAGCATGTTCTCACTACCACTGGTTACTGATATTCATGGAAACAATATGTAATTGACTAAAAAGATGGTGAATATACCACTTGGAGTTTAGTTTTATTTTCTATTCAAATTTTATTTTTATCGCGCATTGATATAGCAATACTATTACAATTATACTTAGAGCATCGTACAAATAAATGTGGTTGAAACAACTAGCAAACAGTACAAGTTTTAAGAAAAAAAAATCAATACTCACAGCACATGGAAAAAAGTAATTGTGCACATCATTGTTATTGAAAAAAATACT
>LSSK01001064.1:0-13750 GCA_001969505.1 Zancudomyces culisetae | reverse complement strand
TGTATGAACCAGCTCCCCAGCCTGATCCTGAACCTGAGCCAGAGCCGGATCCGCTTCCACTTCCTGATCCTGAGCTGTATAAACCAGCTCCCCAGCCTGATCCTGATCCTGATCCTGATCCAGCGCTGTATGCACCGCTACTTGGTGAAGCTGGTTCTGGTACAGATGCGTATATTCCTCCGTTGAAACCATCTCCATCAGGACCTTGGATATGGCTTGGGGTCTTGTTGTATGTGTATTTCACATCATGGTATGGGTCAATGCACTTGTATATTGTACATACGATTCCCAACTCGAGACAAATACACTTGTTACATCCATCAGGGTTGTTGAATATACCATTTCCGTGCACCTTCAAGCAGTTGGCATAGTTGTAGCTTGGTCCTGCAGGACAGCCGGTGGTGTCCAATGCGAATGTTGATGATGCGTACAAGCTAGCTAATGACAGGAGTGTGACAAACTTCATTTTTCTTTTTTGCAGATTGTTTTAAAATGTATGATTAAGACTAATATTTGGGGGTTGAGAAAGATTTTATCTCTTTTTTACTTGCTTTGGTTTCTTTACTAATGTAAACCTCTTTATATAAACCAAAATGAAATGGGATTTGTACTAGTGAACCTGAAATAAATAAAGTACTTTGGCGATTTTTATATTAACTCGGTCGTTTTATACATCGCAACAATGCTGAGAAGCAAGTATTTGTGTCTACCACTTGTTTTTTAGCTTTTCTATAAACTGTCTCACTTTGACACAGGCTATTTTTTCAATTATTAATTTTATTGCTTTAATAACAACTTGTAATTTGTACACCCTCCTCCCCCAGCCTATAACCACATTCACAGCTATAGCCCACAACCACATCTCCATCCATATCCGCATCCACATCTGTACTTCCCCCCATTTATTTTTATTTTTTGGTTTTAACTAAAGTTAAATTAATATTAAAGCAAGATGGTGGCAATATTAACGTAATATTGGCAAGCCAATGTTAAAGACGATAAAGAGGTTTATTTTTGTGTATATTATTATTTGCGGTTCATGGTTTCTATTTTCTATGCATTACTCCTTTGTAGCAAAAATGTGCTGTTTCACCTTGTACCAATGGTTCACATCTTTTAAAAGAGTGATAATAGCACTAACAATAATAATTAATTAAACCAGCCAAAGACCAAGCAGGTGTATAAAAAAAAGTAGTAATGATGATACGAAAAATAAGAACACTAAAAAGGTAGTATGAACGCTGATCCTAACAAATCTTTCATGTGGTATTTTTTTTGTAAAACAAACTAGCAAGTCATAAGCAAACTGCTTTTGTCTTATTAGCTGAAGATATTTTGTGTGTATTTCAAAAAAAAAAAAAACCTGGAGAAATCCAGCGAATGGATATTGGATAGATTATATCATTATATCGTATATACCTGTTCCACTAATCCTTTAGTTAAATCCCCCCCCCCCGCATTCTCAAGCTATACTATTTAGTTATTTGCACCGCGTTGTTTTAATAAAACTTTTCATTCGCTCTTTTTGGTTTAATCCTCTTGTAGTCAGGATAGTGATAATAAAACTGCAATATGAACTCGAAAAACTGATTTGTTATACTTGGATAAACCATATTTCCGTTCTGCTGCTAACCCACACATTTTCCTATCTGAAATATCGAAGTAAAACAGATACAACAAAGCGAGCTATTTTTTGGTTCGTCTCCACTTTCCACAGCTTGGCTGCTGGCCATTTGAATTAAAGATTTCAATTTTGAACTCTGTCGGGTAAGTATTCTTTATTTTATTTATTTTTAGTTTAGGAATGGAAAAGGAGTGCAGGTAAGGAGATTTCCAGAACTACTTTGTGATTTTTATAAATTAGTGAATACCTATACTCATGGTAGGCTAATGATGTATTAGTTGATGTTCAGCTAAATAGAAAGCATATCCTAAAAGTAGCTTTGTGCACCAGGCTTTACCAAAGTTAGAAATGCTCTTAGATCCCCAACTATTGTCTTTAAGATATTTGTTTTTTGTTTTTTTTTTGAAAAATGTTGTGTTTATTGGTTGCGCAAGCTTGATTCTTTGAACCAAAATGCCTTGTGATATCACAACAAATATCCAGATAATGCTTGACCACAAATTCTTTACTTTTGTTGTGTTAAAATGTACCAATAAATGTATATATGTCAATATTAAAAGTATTACCAGTTTAGTCTGGTGATATATCTGGCTTGTAATATTCTACATTATTATGAGTTTAGTTGTACATATTACATTTAATGATATGATATTTGATGCATCTTTCTTTATGATATAATACACCTTTGATATTACTTGAAAGTATTTGAACAAGATTTTTAATTCTTGAAAGTGAGTACAAGAAAGAGATTGGTCTAGTTGGATCGAAAGTTTGTCTATATCTCTTTGTAGCTAAATATTCTTAAGATAAAAGATAAATGTACAGCTTAAGTCAGCTGACTATTTGGATACAAAGTACACTATCTACATACCACGTTATATAACATAGCTTTCAGTTGACGGGCACAAAAGCTCTCTAAATTGGATGATACATATCAAGAACACCAAAAGTTTTGCTAAACTTTTTATCGACTAATTTTTTTTTCAACACAAGCACAAGAATGTTTTGTGTGTTTACTTGCCAATTTTCAAACAGACAAGTAAGCGGATAATAGCCCTTTGAATATTGAATTCAGTTTACTTAGCTCTCCTCTCAATATGCATAAGCTTCCACCCTCCCCTTTTTTTTTTGTAAACAAAGAAAGTTAAAGGGGCTAATCACAAAGAACCAGACTGCAGAACATTGAAATTGATGCAAAAAAAAGGAGCTAATCATGTGATGGGAATTCCTGATGAAAGTCATGCACGATGTTACCAAACACCTCTTTTTTTCACAGATTATAGGCAAATAGGAGAAAATTGGTTTTTTTTGCACTTGAATAACCTGCATTTAGACCCGCTATGTTTATAGTGTTTAATTCACTTGTGGTCCAGATTTCGGGCCTTTAATCCTACGCAGATACCAAGAAAATGCTTTTAACATTAATAATTCCCAGTGAAATAATATTTGCATTGGAACAATTACTGTAAATAAAACACCGCAAAAATAACTATTGTCATTTGGGTGTCACATGCGGTAATAATAAGAGAACACAAATGGATAAATACGAAATAACAAAAGGGAGCGACAGCAAAAAGACAGGAGAGAGCGACAGTGATCACGAATTGGAAATAAATAGCCTAGAGAGTGTACATTTAGAACAAAACACCGCATTTGAACAAAGTAATGCAATTGAAATGAGCAAACCTACAGCGAATAACTCCAAGGGACACGACAACGCCAAGGAAGGTCACAACTTGGCCCAAGATATAGATAGGCAAAAATTCAATACTGACAAACACCAATCAATAATAGACATAAACAATGACGATGTAGGGTATTTATCTGGTGGCTTAGGAGATGTCCGCAACAATATTGGCAAATCGGATAGCCGAAATAGGAGATTAGATACCCTGCTGAGCATTGAGATGAATTCTAACAGTGACGAGGGTTCAGGCAACGGAGATAGGTCGTTGAAAAATGCAGGACCGCTTGGGAAAATCAGGCTGGTGGCACCCACACTATCTACTCGAAGACAGAGACGCAGTACTGGGCACCCTTCCATAAAAACTCTTTTGTCGCGAAATGAGGGAACCCAAGGGGGTATAGACAACAGTGGGACAGATAATAACATGAACTCCATAGAAAATAGCGACAGGGAATTTGAAAACATGAACTTAGGGGGGTTGGACGCAATAAAAGAAATCAATGAAGTCCATTCCGAAGAGCAAGTTGAAAGCGATGAAAGTATTGCACAAAGCGGGGAGTCAGAGCCACCGCCATCGCTTTTAGTAGAAAATGCAGGCCTAGAAAGAAACAAAAGAGGTATTCATAGGTTTAAAAAAAAACAAACAAGCAAGAGACATTTAAACGCCGGACATACAGAGGGGCTATACGGAAATAGAGCCTCTCCAAGAAATCTTGAGGTGGATAGAGTAAGAGGAAGAAGGCTACAGGGTAGTAGAATTGGATTTGGAAGAGAGAATACTCTAGGCACTGAGTATGAATACTTGGATCCTGGGTTTTCAGGAGCTACACCATCTAGAAGTTATAGATTTTCCAATGTTGAGCGAGGCAGAGAAAGTATGGATAGAATATATGAACAGGATGACACTGCGCCGCTTATTGGCACCTCTGTAAAGAAAAATAAAAGGGGAAGGGAACAAGGAAAGGAAAAGAGAAAAAACAACAAAAACGAACAAGCCTATCTTCAAAGAGCGTTGCGGGATTGGAGATCGCAAAAGCTTTTGGATGAATTCTTGGCAAGAGTTTACGAGTACTATCTAATGAAGGGAATCAGAAATATAATACTATGTCGACTATTGAATTTTATAGTTCTTTTGTTTGTTGTATTCATGGCTTCCTTCTTGGTGGGTTGTGTTGATCACAAAAGATTACGACATGAAAAAAGCCTGAAAGAGGTAATAATACCCCAGTGCTATAGCAAGTTTCCAAGCTGGGCCAAGGGTCTTTTATACGCGTTTGGTGCAATATGGATTGGAATGTTTTTGAAAATGTGCAGCAGTATCGCGAGTTATATTGAAATGCACAAATTTTTTACCGAGGCATTGGAGATTGAGCAGGCGGATATGGACACAGTCACGTGGAACGAGATTGTAGATAGATTGGTGAATCTGAGAAATGCAGAGATAAAATACAAAGCTAAAAACAGGAAGGGAGGTGGGTTGATGCAGACGAGGCTTCAGTCTATGCAGCTTGACGCGCATATAATTGCCAACCGAATAATGCGGAGAGAAAACTACATGTTGGCGCTGATAAATAATAAAGTAGTTGAATTCGAGGTTCCAGTTGGGCCACTAAGGGCAATCCTTCCGGAAAACACTGCTGGTGAGCGAGGACTACGTATATATACCAAGGTGATGGAGTGGAACTTTTTCTTTATAGTTATGAATTATATCTTTGACGAAAATAACAGATTAAGGAGCCGGTTTTTGAAAGCGAGCAACAGATACATCTTGAGCGAGGGGTTAAGAAGGCGGTTTGTATTTATGGGTGTTGTCAATCTGCTTTTATGTCCACTGATAGTTATCTTTCTGCTATGCTACTCATTTTTCAAATATTTTGAGCACTTTTACAGCGAGCCAGCAAGTATAATGTCCAGAGAATTCACACCACGCGCCAAGTTGGAGTTTCAAAACTACAATGAGCTTCCACATGCCTTTGAGAGGAGGATTTCTGCTGCCACCTCTAAATCAAATATTTATTTGAACCAGTTTCCCAACCACATGGTGCTAATCCTAGCCAGATTTGTCGGCTTTGTTTGTGGTTCAGTGATGGCAGTTTTGATACTCTTTACTGTTGTGGATAACGAACTTAGTTTGGAGTTTGAAATTACAAAAAACAAAACCGTATTGTTTTATTTGGGTCTTCTTGGTGCCATAGTGGCAGGGTGTAGAACTGTTTCCAACAAATCGTCACCGACATATGCTAACAATTACACAAGGGTTCATCCTGCTTGGATTTTAAGGGATGTTCTTGAGGACCTGCAATATATTCCCGAATCTTGGCAAAACAGGCTACATACTACCTGGGTTAAGTCACAATTTTTGGGATTATTCGACTTGAAAGTCGTGGTATTTCTACATGAAATTCTTGGCATATTTACAACTCCATTTGTTCTAATGACTTCATTATCCCGATCCTCTATACATATAATTGACTTTTTTAGAGAAAATACGAAAACTTTGGACAAGGTGGGTTTTGTTTGTAAGTATGCAGATTTTGAGCTTGTTGACTTAAACAACTCGATGCAAAGATCATCTAGATCTTCTCTTTCCAAAAAAGGAAATATGCTAAAGAGTAGGATATTTGATGAAGTCGGAAATAATGCCAAAATGGAGATGTCTTTCTTGCAATTTAAATCTGAATATCCGACATGGATGCCACAAAATGATCAATCTGTTGCCTTTCTGGGTGCAGCACAGGAAGTTGAAGCTGAGATAATGCGCGAGAGGGAGTCTTTTATGTTTGAGAGGCCACTCCCAAACCTTGCCGGCGATGTTTCTACTCATCTTCCCTATTACGAAAAGAATAACTTTGCCAATAAATACTCTGACCGGATCAGACTGAACCAGTCCATTCTTCCATCAGGTGCCTCTATTGTTCTTCCAAACCCTGTACCCAAAAACAAGACTGGTCATAAACTTCCTGAAGGCTCCTCTCCTCATAAAGGCTCCATAAGAAATCGAGCGTCCAACAAATATGAAGCCAACCAATCTAAGCTTTTCCTAAGCGACCTTCCCCTAGTCAATTCGCAATATGACCCCAACAACGGTGAGGCTAGTTTGAATAACTCGATATACATTCCCAACAATTCGACCAAGGCGAACTTCTTCAATTACTTCTCTCCGGGTATTTTCTCAGTCGTAAACAAACTCAACAGTAAAAACATTTTTTAGCTTGGAATTATGACTGGACTAGACAGGCTGCTCCGATTGGTTTTTATTTTTATTTTTGTCTATTCAAGATCTACGCTACGCTCTGAAACATTCCGATAGCGCCCGTATTTTTTGATAGAATACAAGAATACAAGAATACGAGAATACATAAAGAGGATCAGAAAGATGACTTGTAAAAGGTGCAAGAACTTGCCTGAGCAGCAAATGGCAAAAAACGGCGTATAAAGTCGTATAAACGTTCTTTTTGCGTCTGTATTTTGTTCCCGTTAACACATGGGCCCTAGCATTTGGGTCTATGATTTTTTATGCTTTATGCTTTATGCTCTAGCATTGTGTTTGTTTGTTTGAAGGGGTGGGGGTAAGGAATGGGGGCTTGGGCACTCTTTGACCAAGTGGCTATTCGTTTTCTTTTTGCATAAAAGCCTTCTTTTTTATTTACATATCAACGTTTTGATACCAGTGTTTTTTTTTCTACTTTCTCGGCTCTTTATTTGCCAATAAATCGCTATTTGATTTGTTAATTTACCTAAATTTGACAATTTACAAACGTTATCGACTTGTTTGATTTGTAGCCTTTTGCAGAAATCAAAGAAATAAATAGTTAACAAGCAAACTACAACTCTCTTTTTTCTCAACTTTGAAAACGTTATTTTCCCTCGTAGTCGGTGTAAACAAGTGTAAAACTAGCATAAACCCGTACAAAGTACAATATATCAGCATGATTTCGAGATTAGCAAAGATGTTTCCAGGTGATCCAAAGGATCATTTGAAGACAACACAATTGGATTCAATCCCAGAGCCCGAAAACACGGATGTTATATTTTCAACTTTCTCCATGGTTTTATGTAAGTGCAAATCTTTCTTTTTTCTTGGGCATTATTATTAATTATTAATTATTTTGGGTTTTGGGTTTTGGGTTTTGGGTTTTTCACTCGCATTGCACACCGAAATCATGGAAAGATGCCCTTTTAAATTCTAATTAATTACTAAACGGAATTTACAATCCAAATCTAAAAAGCATACAAACCTTAAATATGTGTAGCTCTTATTACAATGGTTATCAGGGTAAGTATTTGAGTCGTCGATCCGACTTTTTATGGATACCATTGTTGTGTTTATGCTGTTTTTTTAGTTACACTAGAACCTCTTTGCTTTTAGAAAAGAATTCATACAACAGCCATTCTAGGTAGCTCCCAATCTTTATTGCGCAGATGAGCGTGCAAAACCATAGTTTACTTTTTCTACTACAATTATTTGCTGACATACGACAATAGAACAAATACGTTGCATGGGCCTCTATGTATTGTGCAATGGTCGCCATTTCCACCGAGCGATACACAGCTGCAGACAAAGCAAGCATCTACACGCTGTTCGCCTTTAGTATTATGTCCTTGGTGTCAACGTATACAATAGAAGTTATGTATGTCGCAGGGGTTCTCTTTGGGAAGTGAGTAGAGCGTCACGTTTTATTGAAGAATAGGGGGTAGAGTTTCCCTTTTTATTCTTTTTGCTGCCGATGTGTCAGGATACAACTTGCATAATAAATTATTTATGTCTTTCTACGTGCACTCAAAATATAATATGAGCATATAAATGTACTTAGTTTTTCATCAAGTGGGATAGTTATTTTTGTGGTTATTAGTGTTTACCATTCGTCAACTTTACCTCCTAGACCACAAAATTATTTTGGTAAACCAATTAATAAATCCACCTGCTAAACCCTTTTTCTCTATGCAAGTTAAACGATGGTAATAAGGAAAAGTATCAATACCTCACAACAAACAAAAAATAATCACTCCTGCTAGAATGCAGAATAGTACTTGTTATCGGCTTCATTTAAATAAATAAAAAGCACCAAATCCAAATCAACAAAACGCTAAGCAAATATAAAAGCTCCAAGTGGGGTGTGACCCGCATAGTCCGCTAGGACATTTGTATTATACCTTTGCTTTTCATTAACGTGAGCAAGTCTTGCATACAAGCAAGCTCTTTTCGGTCCAACAAGTCGAACTCCTGAGCAAATATTACAAAATGAGCAAAAAGACTGTTCAAATGGCCCTCGAGTCTTAGATTTGCGATTATTTTAATATGTGCCCAGTATATATGAGCAACGACTCTGAATAGCTGTCTATAAATAATTCTTAGAGTCACGCCAAAGTCTCTTGGAAAAGTTAAGCCGGCCCTGGTGGGAAAAACTCTTTGATCTTCCAACAAATCATGCACCTGCGACAACACATAATCAATGTATTGTGGTGCAGATAGCTTTACAGTTCTTCTCTGGTTATCTGTCCATAGAAACTCATGACTATAGTGAATAAAAAATAATGTTAAAGCAGAAAGTTGATATTTGGTAATAAAATAAAATTCAGAATTGGGGAATTTGACTCTTACTTTGGTCCGGCGTTCATAACAGGGCAATCAGATATAGTACATTCCTCCGAAACAACATCGTAAAACATGTTTATCAGGTTGAAAAAGTCAAATGCTATGGTTTAAAGAAAAAGAAAGAAATTAAAGAGATGGTTAGTTGATTCTCAAGTAGGATTATTTCTATTCAAATACTTAAACCACAGCTCTTACTGCTAATTGCAAGCCACTCATTTATGTCTACGTATTTTGGAAGTTTCACTACTGACTTGAAATCTCCTTTTACAAGCTGTGCATTCACCAGATGCTCATTCAAAAATAAAGGGGACTCGGCTGCTGTCAATTGTGCCTGAGTTGTTGATAGCCTTTGCTTAGTTATATTTGCTAGTTTTCCAAATCCAAAGAAACTCATTTTATTGATCTATCCGCTTCGTTTTGACTTTTTCTCTGTTATCCCACTTTTAAAAAGAGCCCGAAATGTCTTAGTTTGGTTTTTCCAGAGTAGGCGCTGATACTACAGTAAATCAAATGTCTACTCCAACAAAAGGGACAATCTAATACTTTTGTTTGCTCTCTACCTTGCAATTTTCCCTAAATATATACTTTTGATACACTCAGTAAATGCTTTTTAGGTGTTAACAACAGTAATATGACGATTAGATATCTATGTGGCCCGAATATACGTCTAAACTCTTCAAATCCGTGTTGCTCCTTTATTCTATGCAAGGTTTATTTGAGGTTAGGTTTCCTCTTTAGTTGAAGTGTAATTGAACCTACTTTTTCATTGGTCCAAACAGGGGTCATGATATTGTGAACAAAAGCCTGTAATTGTTTTTTTTTTGTTTCTTTTTACTAGCCCTACACATTTGCTACTGCAGTTCGAAAAGGCTCACAATACTTAATAAAAAAATAATAATAGGAATGCCCCAATAATAAAAACAAGTTTAGTAAACTTTCACAGGCAATTGGTAACGAATCCTCCACAAATAAATGGAAAAAAGAAAACGTGAGCATCATCTTTAAAACATAAAACGAAAAACGCAACACGCGCACGACTTAAAGCTAAAGTCTATTGTTGGATTTTCTGCTTTCAAAAAATGTTAGAATTACACTACCTTGAACCATGGCTATGTCCTTTTGGCGAAATCCAGTAATACTTTTACTAGATCAAGCTTAAAACAATATTAAGTAACTATTTATTTGCACCTAAAAGAGTGGTGGTCTTATTTTTTTTTGAAGAATGCACTTTCTTAAATACCCTCAGCCCGAGTCCAATATGATTACACATACATGAGCACAGACGTAGTCCCATGAAAAAGGTACAATGACAGCTTTAGTAAGCAGACTAGAGAGTAGCATGTGGAGGTCGTATGGCTTTTATGAATAACTATAAACGTGATGGGTTACTGGTTTTTATGGCAAATAAATACTCTGAACACAGATATTTGTTGTATTCGAGATGTACAGATTATCAAATTAAAAAAGTAGTTAATGGTCATGTTGGTGTGGCAGTAAAAATGCCTCAAAAAATGCATGCAACGAGTTTTATATATATATGTGTATATATTCCTACGTATAAATCCTCTATCGATCGCTACTTGAACAGGGCGCTAATAGTCTGCAAATTTCCTGAAGCATTTAAAGGAGTACACTCAAAAAGGTACAGGGCGATGTTCTATAACAAAATTCTTTTGTAAATAAACGGTAGGCTAGAGATTTCTCTCAAGAAATTTGTTGAATCTTGGAGACAAACTATTCAGAAATAAACCCGTATCCCGAATAATAGAATTCCACTGCTCTGTAAGAATAGGTTTGACATTTGTATCGTATCTCTTGATGAATTTTCTGTACTTGTCTACAGTAGTTACATCCCCACTGTTGTTTTCCAACGCCGGTTTTTCATCGTCTGAGCTTTGGATCCGACTTAAATATGCTAATCTGTGCGCAAAAACCGATTGTTTATTCCCGATATACTCTGTCATCAAGTGTGTTACCCCGAGTGCAGTGGTTGATCCACCCATAAACATTAAAAGAAACTTTGACATTTTGCCACAATTTACTTTTCTCTTACTTTTTTTCTTTTATTGTTGCATGTAAACAACAAGTATAATGTAGAGGTGTAGGAAGGCCGGAAATGCAAATTGAGATAGTTGGTTTTAGGCAGAAAGAGCTGAACTGGCAAACCTGTGAATCTTAAATCTGCTGACATAAAAAATTGTGTTCTACACACCAATCTCTCCACGAAAAAAAAATTTTTTTGGCTTTGTTCTAATTGAGTTGTGGCCATATCAGTTTGATTGCGATTTTTCTATTTCGCTTTTTAAGACTTGCATTCCACAGAAAGTGGGGAATTGTAAATTGACAAAAATGGCCTTTGTATACGAGACCATGCCTTCATTTTACTAAAAGCAAAGAATGCTATGCAGCGAGTTTGTACGTTGAAGAATCCAAATGATGGAAAGGGTGAATTGGGACTCCAACGCTAATATCGCTTCCAGATTGAAGCTGACTAGAAGCCCCCGCAAGGAATGTAGCGGAAAGGGATATCCTCAACATAGACCAAAACGTTATTTTTGGTATGCATAAGCGAAATCCACTTTGTATATCTTTCTTATCGAATGTCCTTACATATTGAACTTGTGTAACAACCAAATTGACAGTAATGAGAAAGACAATATTGAAAGCTATCCAATGGGATGGCGCTGGCAGATAAGAAAAAATAAACAAACATAACGATTTAATTGGTAAAAGACAAAAAAGATCAGACCCTCAAATCGACAGCTAGAAATGGTAACCTGATATCAACTTTTTTTACGAGATAGCGGTTTGTTGGAACGACACATTTTTTTATTCCAAAGAAATTTCTCCGCCATAACCATTTTTTTGAGATAGAAAAAAAAGGTGATATGATATATAAAGACATAGCCACATAAATAACTGTGCATAACCCAAACCCTTTTATCTTGTGAGTGGAAAAATAAAGGATACTGTCATCAAATATGAGCGGAATGTTACAATCTGTTTCGAGAGCAACCAAGGTGTGTGTTTATAAATTCGGTATATTTTGATTTTGTTCTATTGCTATTAACCTTGTCCTCTTTCAGCGCTTGTTGTTGTGGGAAAAAAACGAAGAGGCGTTAAAATAATATGTCTGGCTGGTAATAACAATTATAGGCCAATCGAGTTTGCAATCCAAGAGCTTTGTCAAGAAACTTTGGCACGAGCTTTGCAGCCATGCAAAAAGTCAGAATTGAAAAGGACACAATGGGTGAGCTTGAGGTTCCAGCCGATAAGTACTGGGGTTGCCAAACACAAAGGTAAGATCTATTTTTAAATCGCTCATCACTCTATGTATGTTTGTTTTTCATTAGTTCATGCGCAAAAATGTGGGGAGAGAAGAAAAAGGAAAAAAGGAATAGGAAAGGAGAAGAGACATAACTAAGTTGATTTATTAACCTTTTAGGTCACTAATGAACTTTAAGATTGCCAATGATACTGACAGAATGCCCTTGCCAGTTGTAAAAGCCATGGGTATATTGAAGAAGGCCGCAGCAGCAGTCAACGTTAAATTCGGTCTGGATAAAGTAAAGTCTGAAGCAATTCAGAAGGCAGCACAAGAAGTCATTGACGGAAAACTCAACGACTCTTTTCCATTGGTTGTATGGCAAACCGGTTCAGGAACGCAATCCAACATGAATGTTAACGAAGTAATTTCTAACAGAGCTATTGAAATAATGGGCGGGGAAATGGGAAGCAAGAAGCCTGTACATCCAAACGATGATGTAAACAAGTCACAGTCTTCAAATGACACATTCCCAACAGCCATGCATATTTCGGCAGCATTGGAGGTTACTGAAAAATTGATTCCTTCAATAAAGAAACTTCAGGAGGCTCTGCATCATAAGAGCGTTGAATTCAAAGATATTATAAAAATCGGAAGAACCCATCTTCAAGATGCAACTCCTCTTACACTGGGACAAGAGTTCAGTGGGTACTCGCAAATGCTGATCAACGGCATAGCTAGAATCCAGGATACACTTCCTCGGTTGACCCAGCTAGCAATTGGTGGAACAGCTGTTGGAACTGGCCTCAACACCTATGTTGGCTTCGATGTTGAAATGGCCAAGGAAATATCAAACATTGCAGGAGTCGAGTTCAAACCTGCAGCTAACAAGTTTGAGGCTCTTGCATCACATGATGCATTGGTAGAGGTTTCTGGTGCTCTCAACACAGTTGCCACATCCCTATTCAAAATAGCTTCTGACATCAGACTATTGGGATCAGGCCCTCGCTGCGGTCTTGGTGAACTGAGCCTTCCTGAGAACGAACCAGGGTCCTCAATTATGCCAGGAAAAGTCAATCCAACCCAATGTGAATCAATGACTATGGTTTGTGCCCAGGTCTTTGGAAACCATACCGCTACCACTTTTGCTGGTGCAAATGGCCATTTTGAACTTAATGTGTTCAAGCCAGTTATGATTTACAATGTTCTCCACTCCATCCGCCTCTTGTCAGATTCATGTGACTCCTTCCGTGAACACTGTGTCGTCGGGATCGTTGCAAACGAGGCCAGAATCAATAAATTGCTCAATGAGAGCTTGATGCTTGTAACTGCGCTTAATCCATTCATTGGATACGATAATGCTGCCAAATGTGCCAAATTGGCTCACAAAGAGGGCACAACTTTGAAAGAAGCCGCAATAAAGCTTGGTGTATTGACCTCCGAGCAATTTGATGAATGGGTAAGACCCGAAAAGATGCTTGGCCCTGTACCTTATGTCCCAAAAAAATAAAATCTTGAATATACTGCTTTTTATTTTCGACTTTGAATAAAGTTCTTATTTTGACAGTACAAAATTCA
>LSSK01001062.1:0-50888 GCA_001969505.1 Zancudomyces culisetae | reverse complement strand
AAAAAAAGGAATGGTATCGATGGTGATGGTAAGAAATGTGGAGCGCAAACTCTCTAAAAATTGATCATAGTGGATAACAACTTTTATTACCAGTGGTAGAAAATATCAAAATATTTATAAGAATCGATGCAAATATTAACATGATGACAGTATCATTCGCTAAAAAAAAAAAGTTGGATGGGGAAGGAAAAGAAAACACAACAAACAACAAGATAGTAAAGTCATACTTTCTAAATCTGCAAAGTGTAGTTGCTTTACAAATGAGAACAGTGAAAAAGGATATTATATTTGCCTATCAGGAATTATGATATATAGCTGATCCTATTATAGACATATCGCCTATTATAAACTTAGTGCTTGTTTCCTCTTATTGGAGTAAATTGTTATTTAAAGAAGATATGTAACCATATAAAGGGATGGTTTGGTAATAATCTTGTAAATGTATAGCTGTTAAAAACTTGATAACTTCTGTTGTTTGATTTTGTTATTCCGGAAAATACATCGGAGTAATATCAATACTTTGGTTTCTGGGTGGCTGGGACTGCCTAACACATTTATGGTACGGCGTAATGGCGTGGTTGTTGTTTTAGTTAAAGGTGTAACCCGAAAATATTAGCCAGCCCATAAAAGCGAAGACGGTGATGAAATTACGTGATTCAAAAGTTGGAGTTATGGGTCGATAGAGTTGGATGGTCATAGGCATATCATCATTTAATGGATGTTTGCATCTAGTGATTTTACCCAGTATTACATAAGTTGGTGGATGGGGGAGGATAGAGTGTGGTAAATTTGAGGAGGAGCAGAATTGATACTCAACTTCGCCATCAGGCATCGTATTCTTTGCTTTTAGAGAAAAAAAGTGTGTGAGAGGAAGACTAGCTGCTGTGTACATTAGTATAGTTCATAAGGCAAAAGAAGGTGATGAGTGACTTTGGAAACTTACAAACTTTCGGGTAGGATATGCAGTAAAAAGAATGTGTTTTTCTGAACTCTGCGAGTTTCTGCGTGAAGTGCCCAGAAATGAGATTGATTTTTTTTCTTTATCCTTTTACGCTGTTTGCTTTTGCAAATTTGATAGAGTCAATCTAATCTATCCTTATGGAAACAAAAAAAAACAGTGAGAAGAAATTTGAAAAACCGTCGCCTTGTGGCTGAAAAGTCGAATTTTGCGTTTATACCCACTTTATCACTTCCCAATCTTACTCTCCCTCCTCTCTACTTGTTTCACCAGCACACTTCGCTTCTTTTCTTCACATGGTATGATCATCATAATAAACTTTGGAAACTATTGGCGCACGGGGCAACATGCAGTACATTTCCCAGAATGATTGTCCTAATTTGTTTCACAGCATGTTAACTTGGGTGGGTAATTTGTTGGTCATGAGGGTAAATTTGCATAGATTTAGGGGTTGTAGATTGAAGAACAAGAGGTGGTGGTTAAAGGCGGATAAGGTATCACAAGCAAGAAAATTATTAAAAAAGTGCAAGTGTAAAGACGAACCTTTAAGGACAAAGCCCTTCCCTCATGTAACTCTGAGGAGACAGGAAATGCCATAAGTATGATGGAAGTGATGTTTACATAACCTTTCCTAAACTTTTTTCGGGGAGTAATGTTAATAAACATAGCAGTATATGTGTGATCAACTGGTTCATACCGTTTCAAGGTATGAATGCACCTCGATAGCAGAATTGGTACAAGGTATGCAAGTGGTTTGCATAAGCAACAATAATTGCTACGTGCTCTCTTCCCTTCAGCAAAAAAATATTTTGGGTTTGTTTATCTAGCACTGGCAAACCAGATAAGAATATATAAAGCATATGATTATGCAAAAAAAAAATCGAAAAGGCTTGACAAGGTCTTGATATAAAATTATGTTACAAAAACCTAATTATACAACTGAAAAGCTTGCCAATCTTCAACTCGGTTTTCGAAAACCCACAAGAAACGAAAAGATAAAGTGCCTGATAAAAACGGCGGAGATTATAAATGTTTTACAAATGCAAATTACCACTTGAAAAAAAAGTAAAAAAAACACGTTAATTTTAATTAGAAAAGGTGGGAACAAATAAATATCTAATTGATTCGATTCACCAACATGCAGCACACAGTACACAGTACACAACATACAGCATACAGCAAAAAAAAAAATAAGAGGGAGCAAGGTAATAAAATTCGGTAAAGATCTGTCCATATGTGGAAAACAATCCCACCAGCATAATATTGTTTTTTGTTCTACATACAGGTTTATTTATGTACTATTAAAATGTTGATCAAATATATGCGCTTATTTGGTGCCAGTTTGCCAGAAAAATACATTGCAGCTATAGGCTCAGTGGAAAATTTGATAAAAGAAAAGGAAAAACCTTGCTAACAAAAAAATATATACGAAAAAAAATACGTTCTAGCCATTGGATGGTTTTGACATGCATTTACTTTAATGGTAAAAAAATAACACCAAATTAATTGAAAAATGGAAAGGCAAGGGATAAAAAAGGTGTGGAGGGGAGAAGAGTGGAAGGGGAGAGGGGAAGGCGGAAAAAACTACTTTGGAAAAATGTATATAAATAAATAGTGAGCCAGGAAAATAGAAATTTTAAAAACCAAAATATTCGATAGAATATAGTTCATATTTTGAAATACACAAAGAAAAAAACCTTAGCTTAGCAAAAATGGGAGTCTTAGACGTAGTACCACCAGGTGTAGTTGTAGGAGAGAACTTGTACAAGTTGTTCAAGTACTGCCAGGAACACAACTTTGCCATCCCAGCCATCAACTGCACATCTTCATCAACAATAAATGCAGTGTTGGAAGCAGCCAAGGCATCAAACTCACCAATCATTATACAATTCTCTCATGGAGGAGCGTCCTTCTATGCTGGTAAGGGAGTCAAGAACGATCAGCACCAGGCATCAATTACAGGAGCCGTTGCTGGAGCCCTGCACATCCGCGCAGTAGCTAGCCAATATGGAGTTCCAGTAGTTATCCACTCAGACCATTGTGCAAGAAACCTGTTGCCATGGTTGGACGGAATGTTGGATGCCGACGAAAAGTACTTCAAGGAACACGGTGAGCCACTGTTCTCATCACACATGATTGATTTGTCAGCAGATAGCAAGGAATACAACATCAGCACAACAGCCAAATACATGGAAAGATGCGCACGCATCAACGTGTTGTTGGAAATGGAAATTGGTTTGACAGGTGGTGAGGAAGACGGTGTTAACCACGAGGGAGTAGATAGCTCCAAGCTGTATACACAGCCAGAGGATGTCTATGATGTATATAAGGCACTCAGCCCAATCAGCAAGATGTTTACCATCGCAGCAGCATTCGGAAATGTGCACGGAGTATACAAGCCAGGAAACGTAGTGTTGCAACCAAAGCTGTTGAAGAACTTCCAAGACTATGTCGCAGAAAAGATCGGTAGCACCTCAAACAAGCCATTGTTCTTGGTGTTCCACGGAGGGTCAGGATCAACCAATGAGGAGGTTACCGAGGCAGTCAGCCACGGAGTAGTCAAGATGAACGTAGACACAGACACACAATGGGCATACTTGGTTGGAGTGCGTGACTTTGTCAACAAGCGCAGCGCATACTTGGCCTCACAAATTGGAAACCCAGAAGGTGAGGATAAGCCAAACAAGAAGTACTACGACCCAAGAGTATGGGTCAGAGAAGGAGAAATCACCATGATCGCCAGAGTAAAAGAAGCCAACAAGGATTTGGGCAATCTCAACACCTTGTAAATTTATATATCTTTTTATTTTGTTAGGGTGAAATAAAATGGGGAAGCTACAAATTAGGTTTATTCATAAATAAAGTAATAAGTATTTAAAACTTGAAATTTTTGTCGGCATGCATGGCCCATTTGAATTTTTCACGAAGAGTTTTGGGGAAGAATTTTTCAACAGGAATGTCGAATTTTTTGCACCAAGAAACGGTTATTCTGGGGTCGATATAATTGATTTTGGAGGTGCCGAGAGCGGTAGTCTTGTTTTCGTCCTTGTCTACCAACGCTGTCTTTGTGGCAACAATTCGAGTGTAAAGTCTTTGGATAGTTGAAAAAGATTTGTCAATCGAGTTGAAAGTAAGTCTGTACATTTCGGGAATATATGGTTTAGAGGATTTGGAAGAAGAAAGAGCCTCCTTTTTGGAGTTGAGAGTGGAAAGTTCAGAAGAAAGCGAGGCAAGTTTTTCTTCTATAGAATCAAGATTGGATTGCGTGGCATCAGAGGCTTTTTTCTTTTCCAGTCTTTCAATATCCTTGGTAAGCAAGTCAGCAAAATATGAATACAGCCATTCGGTTGTGATTGGCCGGTCAGGGTCGTCACGGCATGCCTGTTCAAACGGCGCAAGATCGTATTTGGCACGGTCGGCAAGTGATAAGTCGGTCAAATTGGGTTTGAGCAAATCAATGTGACGACGGCACTCGTAGCGCAGACCCATAAGGCGATCGGCAATTTTAGACAACTGACCGCTAAAGTTTTTGGCAACGGCACGCTGATGGTTACATAGCACAGCAACCTGTCGATTGGCGCGGTTGTAGGCCAGCGTCAACTCGTGGATAGAGCTTGCAGGAGTGACATCCTGCTTTTCCAACTCCTGCTGGAAGGTGTGAGAGGCATTGTAGGTACGGAAAACCTTAGCGCTGAGGCCAGGCATCAGAGACGACAAGTGTTTGTTAAGCTCGACAGTGTTGATTAGAGAAAATAATAAGTTTCCTGGAGTCTTTGCGGCCCGCTGGAAGCTCACCAGGTTGCGGTAGACAGCCGGATGCACCTCGACCTTGTTGTAGTAACGTATAGAATCTTTACCCAGAAAGTCAAACACTACCTTTCCGTCTTCAAAAGTCACGTGTTCATACCGTAACGAGCAACAGCCCACTGTGTCAGCTTGGTCATCGCCCTTTTCGTTACCCGCTCGCAGTGCGAAACGATCAATCAGATACAGTGCTGTTGCACGCTGCCGAGTCTTACCATCACTGCTGGTTAATGCTGCCATGTAGTCCTTGCGGATTCGTACAATATGCTTCTTCAGTTCTCGGGCCTTTTCGTATTTTTTGAGATCGCTTTGTCCTTTTAGCGAACTTCCTGCTGCTAGAAACACATATTTGGTATTGTCGTTGACATTTTCTTTCCACATAGCTAGCCACGTGACTGTTTGGTCGTGAATCACATTGCCCCATTTACTGCCCTTTGGTGGTTCTGGAATCTTCGCATCTTTGCCTATATTGATTGTAATCTGTTCTGCTCGCACCCGTCGCTTATAACACCCTGTTTTTGGATGTGCTCCTCGTCCTCTAAATAGCCCCGGTGGCTCAATTCGGAAATTCCCCACTTTTTCGCGCCTCCCGTCCAGTATACAGTATCCATACTTTTCTTCAATCATCTTGCGCTCTTCAAGTAGTGCTGCCTTCTCCTCTTTGCTCATTTGTTTTTTTTCCTCCTTTTGCTTTTGGAAATATTCATACATTGGCCTGAAATCACATCTGCTAAATTCCTTGATTGGATACTTGCGCTTGCTTTTACTCATCAACAACTTCAGCTCGTTAAAGAAATTTCGCTGGAACGTCGGGTTAGCACCATGCTCTGTTTCTAGCAGCGCTGCAAAAAACCCTACCAATTCCTCAATCTCTGGCTCTAAATACACCTTTTCGCCGTCATATAGGATCGGTACCCCATGTGGAACATATTCTGGTGGAAATAACACTCCCTGGTGCTCCAACTGTGTCCATCTTATTGTATCATCCTTATCGCCATTCTGGTCTCTCCACCACTCATACTCCTCTGCCTCCTCTTCTTCTTTCTGCTCCCTCTTTACTCTCCTCTTTTTCTCCCCTTCTGTTTTAATTTTTTTTCTGGCTACTTCACTCTCTACCTTCACTCTCTTTCCGTACCCATTCTCTTTACCATTCCCGTTTCCACTCCCATTCATACTCACAGCACTTACTTTGTTCTTTTCTTTTTTTATTGCGATCTTTCTTGACAACAGCGGAGCATCCTCATCACTGTCATCTTCGTCTTTTATCCTCCTTACCGCCAGCGCCTTGCCTCCTCCGTTTTTTGTCTTTTCCTTTTTTACGACCGCTCCTTTTCGCATCAATAGTGGCGAATCATCATCTATTCAGCAACAATTTATCCCATATTTTACTTCACTTTCTTCTATATACTTATCTATCCATTATTTCGAATTTATTACCACTTACCACTATCGTCACTATAGCTTCTCTTTATAACCCTTTTGAAGTTGTCTTCTCTGGGCTCACTGGTAACTACAACCATTTTTTTAACTCTTGTCTGTATAGTTCTTTATTTCTTGTTCCTACAGTTGCTAGTCGTTATATATGAGGTACGAAATTTATCTCGAGCAGATTCCACTTTTCTTTTCCAATATGAAGTTAAAAGTATACCTTTCGCTACCAAAAAGCAAAGGAGATATATTAGTTCTCTTAAGCTACGATATATCAATATCAAAAAGCGCTATTGATGAAAAAAAAAAGTATACCAAGCCACTAATACATATATCACCCGCGTTGATACTGTAATTTGACCTGAATATAGATATAATATACGGCGTATCTGTGTGTGTATGCTGTTATAGCTTGGATATATATGTACTTGTGTTTATGTGTTGTGTTTTTTTAAATAATGGTAATATGTTGAGCATAAGTTAATGAAAAAACCACAATATTATTTATGTATTTATTTATTTTTTACTGGAAAAATTAAAGAAAAATAGCCTCAATTTTCAGTTTCAAAGTCCTAATTAGACGAGCTAGAAAATTTTTTTATTAATTTACTCGGCCTAGTATACCATGAAAAAGTAAATGACCTTTTAATGCTTTTTTTTTTACTTGGTTCTTATTTAATTAAGAGTTTAATGCTAGGCTACCATATTGGCGATTCTATTGTTTAATCAGAACAAATATGTTTTATTTATACCACTAGGCAAATTTTAAAAATGCGCTCTCTCCTCTCTCCTCTCCTTTCTCTTCTCCCTTCCCCTCCCCCCAATCTTCAACTCCATCAAGTTATTTAAAACACTGCAAACCAAACCGCTTTCCTACCTCATCTACAACATTTTTTTTAGAAAGAAAAAGCTAAAAAGTAAAAAAAAATGAGGAAAAGTGAGGAAAAATCCCCCTCAAGTAGTAGATCTTTTTTTTTTCGCTTTGCAGTAAAATGATAAAAAAGCAAACTAGCAAAACGCAATAACTAAGGCACCTTTTTTTTTTTCCAATGAAAAGCTACTTTCGAAACTTGTTTAATTATCTCATTTCTTAAACATACACCATAAAAAGGCAAAATTACCATTCCCATAGCTGCAATAATTATAATAAAAAAGCAAAACCCCCAATCCATTCTCTTTCTTGTGTTCTAGTTTTTATTTCGTTATTCTTTCACAAAAAAAAAAGAAAAATTTTGTACTATATTAAACTTCTTCGAGTTCCCTATTATTTCGATTTCATTAGACCTAATGACGTTTGCCACCATTATTCTAATAATTTCACTCTAATTTTGGTTTGTGCAAAAAACACCCAGAAAATCATTTGGAGAAATACTGTGTCCCCAAAACCACTTTCAACTCTTTTTATCTTTGTTGTTTTACAATTTCTAGTTTGCTATTATCGTTGAATTTTTGCCATCTACAAAAACAAAAACAATATACTCGTTGACCTCCCAAATACACATAAAACAAATGAGGACTATCGAATTTTATTTTTTTTTAGTCATGCTTCTCTTAAGTTGTAGAAAGATCATTTTCCTGGAGGAAGGGCGAGAAAAAAGAGCAAAGCGTGGTTTTAATTTACAAAAGAAAAACCATGCCAATAAAGCGTCGGTAAATAGATGTATTTGCTTTAATACATCATCTAGCTGCATTTTTAATTCTTAGTTACTAAAAAAAAAATTTGGTTCTCCAAAACGCACATGGAACCTATTCTTTGTGATCAGTATTTTGCTTGTTCTCAATTCGAGTAGCATTGATGATAAAACTCGATGCATTCCAAATAGTAGTACCATGGATCAGCACCTGGATGGGTATGGAATCCCGAGAGGAGAAGAAAGGAATTGGTTAGATAAATATTTAGTATTATTTTCATAGTGTTTTAAATGGTATTTATCTAGCAATTCCATAGAGTAAAAAATAAACTTCTAGTAGAAAAAGTACATCTAACAAGTAGATACTTTTTTTTACACACCATACAATAGTACCAATTGGTACAACAGATCTGTATTCACACACAACTCAACCGTACTGTTTGATAGATATCCAGAGATATATATTCTAAACATGTTTCTTCCTCTTCTATCAACATTCAAGTATTTCATAACTATGCCCAAATTCAGTTCAGATATTTTAATAATGCAGAATCTTGCCTATACAGAAAAAACGCAGTAGAAAAGGAAAATATACGTAACCCGCTAAACTAGAAATATTTTTATTAATATCTATCTGGTACCTTATCAAACGTAACCCCGCCCTTTTACCATCCTCCCCGGATATTTCAGTATAAACAATGCAATAACATCCAAAACATTTAATACCAACATAAATCCAATTTATATATTTTTATTTTGGGTATTTCACTGGTACAGATATAATGTTCTAAAAATAGAAGAGAAACCCTCCTCTCTCACCTCCCAACATTTCTTCAGATTGTTATGAAGCTGCTTCAAATACTTTCAAAATGAAACAAAACGTGTGTGTAACCTCTTTCGGTAACATATCGGTAAAAACAAATACCTTTACCAAAAATAACCTAACACAATTGCTAAAACTATTCAGGGAGATGGCGAATAATCAACTAAGAGCATTCTTTTTACTAGTTTATATACTACATCTCTTGGGTCTTTTGCTTTCAGATATCCGATGTTATATCAGTGTTATAGTCTTTTTTTCAATTACATTTTCTTTCTAGAAAGAAAAATAATAGGTGGCTAAAAGTGTACTATACACAAACAAAAAAAAATGATGAGCTGGCTAAAGAGTAAAAAAAGAGTGGCAATAAAGTCAAAGGCGGTTAAAGTTTTCTAAATGGCTGCAAATGCATAATAATGTAGATGGTCCAGGTTACACATAATATATAGATAAGGATGAGAAAAAAGTGTTCACGAGTCTACGAATTTTGGATGCGAAAATTCAACAAAAAAAAAAATACGACAAAAATATTGCTATTTTTAGCGTGCTTTTATTGTTGTGTAGCCACATTACAGTGGAAACTGGGGGAATATAGTATTCACGCATTCAAAATTAAAAAATAGAATTAGTGAGAATAATATGGTTGAGGTAGAGTAAACGCATAAATACAAAAATCTTGGGGAAAGGGAGAGGTCAGTATTCAAGCAAAAAAGTAAACGGTTTTATAAATAGCTACTAGTATGGTAAAATGCAGTGGTGGTAATTGTGGAACGTCAAGTAGGATGTAGTGATGTGATGAAAATAACACTGATGGTATTTACCCACAAGAAAAAAGCAAATAAAAAAATATAGTACAGTGATGTGGACAAATATGAAGAATCGACGAGAATAAGCACATGTTGGGGGAGGTAGTAATAAGATTTTTTTAAAAAAGAAGGCGGAGAAAGAGAAGGAAAGAGAAAAGATGATGGTGAAATGACCAAGAAAATAGCGCATACTTTTGTACTGTAGTAAAAATCGTGGAATATGTCTCACCATGCTAACGGTGCAATATTTACATGAAAGAAATGGTATGATGCGCGGTAAATCAAAGAGATTTCAATATTAAAGTGCAGACCATATTTAAAAAAAAGCAAGTGATATTGGTTTGGTAGCCTGTATAGTTTTGTGCACTATTGTAAAAATGAATTGAAATAAAATAAAAAAGAGCCCACTTTATTGGAAAGCGTAAATCCTGTAGATCAGGATGTTCATTGAAAGATATAAGAAAAAGAAGAAAAAAGAAAAGAAGAGAGGAGGGGAAGAGGGGAAGAGGGGAAGAGGGGAAGAGGGGAAGAGGGGAAGAGGGGAAGAGGGGAAAAAAATAAAAAAGTAGTATAAGAGGGTTTATACAAGAAAACAATTCATTAGAATTAGTATGCATGTTGTTTTGTAAAAGGTATTTAGATTTGGTATATTCTCGGTTTAGTAATGAAATGATGTTTATCAAATACACGTTTCAAATAAATCAGGAGAGAGAAAAATATAGCGAGTTGTTTTTTTTTTAAGTTTTATATGAGAATTCACAGTTCAGGGGGAGGGGTGGGGGGAAGAGAGGAATGGAGAGAAGGTTATTTTAGATTTTTATATAATATTACTAAAAAGCAAGATTAGAGAGTAGAGAAGGGATAAAATAATAATATAGAGTGGTTCTTGAGAGGAGGGGGGGAGGTAAGATGAGCCGATTTACAAGTTAATTAGTACATCAATTATTGGTAAGAATATCAAATATAAGGTAAATGTTTTTTTAGTGGGCACAAGATGGGATAAAGAATCTGAAAAAAAATGGGCAGAGATATGTAAAGTCAAAATCAACTTTAATGTGAACTAAACTAGCGCCAACTCAGCTCTCTGTGTTGTTGTAAGACAAATAATTGGAAGATTGAGCGGGATCAAAACAAAAAGAGTAGTTGTTTGGGAAAAGACAGAAAGAACCCGAGAAAAAGAGAAAAAGAGAGATAGAAAGAGAGATAAAGTGTGAGTTGGATGGAGAAGGTTGGATAGAAGTATAACACGATAAAGATATTAATGCAATCTATTCTTTAAAGTTCTTAATTGATTGACAACCAATTTGATCAAATTTGGAAATAAAACAAAAACAGGAAAAAAACAGGTATAAAATCCAAACAAGTTTGTTGATTTTTTATAATTGCAGATTAGTAAAAAAAGTAAAAAAGGTAACAGATTAAAGTTCACATCAAATATTTTGAGAAACAAAAAAAAAATGAGAGGAAAAAAACAACCCAAATTTCAAACATCATATCATATAACACTCACGCTATATACTTGTAGTCTAGAACAAAACCCTGAAGGTTGTAACATCAAAATATATGATATAATAGTTCATTTTGCGTAATTTTTTTTCCTCTTTCTCTCTTTCTTTTTATCTTTCTCTTGCTCTTTTTCCCTTCTTCCGTTTCTGTTTTTATTTTACCCAACAAAATTGTGGTTAAAATGCTTGTAAACTCTTTTAAGAAATGTTGAACACATTTTTATTTTGACTAAAAAAAAATTGTTAGCTGTAAAATGCAATGGAGCATTTTATAATAAAAATAGTGACTAATAGAAAAGGCACAAAAAAAAAGTATATAGTGCAAAAGAATATTTTTAAATCGCAAAAAAAAAAAGAAAAAGATTTGCAAAATAGTATGGACAGTTTTTTTCATATTATTTTTTCATTTTGTAATTTGGTAAATCAAGTAAATAAAAAAAATAATAGGATAGGAGGTTAGTGTTTAATAATAAAAAAAGTTGAGGGATTGGGATTAACAGCCAATGTTTCAAAACTATGTATTTATTTAAAAGCATTTTAAAATTTTCTTATTTTGGTACAAGATGTGTAAAAGGGAATTTAGTAAAACAAATAAAAAAGATAGGGAGAAAAACAAAAGGGAAATATATAAGAAATCGGATTGGTATGTGACCAATAGAGCCTGAAAAGATGGGAGATAAAATAGTTAGAGAAGGTTGAGTAAGAGAAAGAGGCAGAGAGCCTCAGTTTTCTACTTTTGTTATTGTTGTTGCTATAGCCAGTAATAGTTTCAAGTTGTAGCTATAAGTGGTAGTTTGTTGGTTTGGTAGATCAGGGTATAAAAACAAAAAACAAAAAATAATCATACAAGCTTTGAAGGTTAATGAATGGTCTAAATTTGGTTAAAAAAAAAAGCAAAAGCAAAAAAAAAAAGCAAAGGCAAAAAAAAGTTGCAAGAAGAGAAAGGGCCTGTAAAATGTTATTGGGCTGTGGTACCTTGTAGTAAATCAAAAAAAGAAAAAACCCAGTGGAAAAAAAAGGGCGGATTATAGATAATTAAAAGTAGATTGGGGGTGTATATGTGTGGATGAATCGGCAGAAAATGAGAAATGGGAAAAAAATAACCGGTGAAAAGTTGTTTTATGGATAGATGTTGAAGGGAGCACTAGAAAGGGAACAAAGAGAAAATTAAAACAAACTAGAAAAAATAAAAGAATATAGAGGAAGAGGGAGGGGGAGGGGGAGTGAAAAAGGAGGAGGATGGTGGGGAATGGGGGGATGGGGAGAAAAATATGGGTGGAGGGAAAAAAGTGCCAAAAATAAAAAAAAGATGTGTAAACGCAGTTAATGTTTAGAAAATAATACCAAAATAAAACTAAAATCTAGTGGCAAAAAAAGGTAAAAAGAAAAAGAAAAAATAAAGAGCAGTCAGGTTTATGTTATATTATATAAACAAATGTATTAACAAATGTGGATTATTTAATTACAAAAAAAAAGGTTTGAATATGAAATTTACGGAAAGTAGAGAGCGAAAAAAAAAAGATATAGGAGTTTAAATAATTCATGCAAAATAAAAGAGTTATAATAAAAGGTTAGCTTTGAACCCTGTTAAAAGTATATTCAGGTGAATACATGATATATAAGGTTAACAATAAAAAAAAGAGAGAATACTAAAAAGCAAAAAAAAAGGGGGAAGGGTGAAAACAAGGAAAAAAAAATAAAGTAGGGAATGGTTAAATCAAAGTGAACACAAGCTTTTTACAGGTACAAAAATAGAAATTGCTTATTAGCCGGGAATTAGAACGAATTCGGTAGACATAATACTAAATACAATCCAGATTTATATTGGAATTAGAATATAGAGGAAAAATAAGTACTGAGATATTGATAGAAAACAAAAACTTGTAAATAAAAAAAAAGGGACAGACAAAGCTGATACTAGATAGAATAGAAGGGCAAAAAGAAAAAGAGAGTGGAAAAAAAAGAAAGAGAAAAGATTGTAGACAAAAAAAAAATGAGTGGGCAAGATAGGATAAAGGAGTTAATGGAGACGTATGTGTACAAACAGTATATGCGGGGAGTTTTGGGAAAGAAGAATGATAGATCAGCGGACGGCAAGCCATACAAGATGCGGAAATGGACAAAGTGGTATGTAGAACTGCAAGGGCCAGTGATGATTTTCTGGAACATAATGGAGGAGAGTACAGAGGGAATAACACGGCTGATAGAGGGGCAGATAAGACAAGGGGATGAGGAGTTCGAGAGGGTGGTGACGGAGATCAAGACCAGAGTAAACAAGCCAAATTTCATAAATGTATCAGAAGCGGTGTGTACAGTAATTGGGCAATACCGCCGACGGGCAGGGGTGTGGGAGTTGCAGACGGCGGGGGCAAATCGGTATTATATGCAGGCGGTGGATGAGGAAGAGATGAATGAGTGGGTGTTGGCGGTGAGGTTGGCGAGTTTTGAGCAGACAATGATATATGAGGAACACACAGTGAATGTGATTAGACAAAGAATAGGGGAGATAGATATCCGAATGGAACAAGGGAGGAATAATGTGGGAAAAGTGCGGTTTATGGGGAGTGATAAAGTGATAGACAGTGAGATAGAAATACATAGAGAGGTGGAAGGGGGAGGAGGGCACAGTGAGATTAGGATATGGCAAGATGAAGGGGTGGATAGAGGGTTTTATTTGGAAGGACAGGGGAAAATGATAGGACGGATGTATTCGATTAGAGGAGTATATGTGATGTACACAGAAAAGAGAGGAGACGAAGGGGAAGGAGGAGGGGAGAATGAAAGAACAATAAAAATAGAGGGAGATTGGATAGTTGATGGGGCAGCAATGACGGTGATAGATGGGGAGGAGAATGGTGGAAAGAGGAGTGGAGGGGCAATAGTAGAGTTTAGGGGAGGCAAGGAGATGGTAGATTTTTTGGTGAAGATATGTATGGAGTTTGGAATATATGGAATGCCGATCAAGTTAGAGCGAGCGATTGAGATAGATAGCGAGGAGTTGGTGTTTGGGCTGGAGCAGATTCAGGGCAAGAATATAGAGATCATGGAGCATTTATCAGCTAGAAAAACGCTTTATGAGATGGCGAAGCAGATGATGTATGAGAATAAACAGAGACAAAAACAGCAGGAGATTGAGAGAGTGATGGCAAAACAAGTTCAACGAGGATATGAGGAAGAACAAGAGTATTCTCAAGAGAATGAAAGTGTAGTATTTGATAAAGAAAAGAAAAAAAAGGGAGGAGCAAAGAGTAAATTTAAGAGGTTCTTTGGAATAGGAAAGGATAAAGATAAAAGTAAGAGCAAGAATAACAGTAGAGAAAATAGTGGAACAAGTATTAGTACACTTGGAGGAGATAATCAAAGAGTATCTACAATGCAATCATCAAAACAGCAGCAACAACAACAACAGCAGCAACAACAACAAAATCAAAATCAAAATCAAACTCAGCAACAACAGTATCAAAGATCACAATCATATAGTAATACAGCAGGACTTGTGGGAGCAGATTATCCATCATATGAAACTGATAGAACCGTGCCACAAGTCGGAGGACAAGGGATGAGTTCGAGTTTAGGACGTATGAGTGGAGGTAGAAGTGAAAATTGGAGACAGGAAAACAGATTATCGATGGGACAGCCGGGTAATTTAGCAAACAGAATATCAGTATCAGGAGGAGCAGGAACAACAACGAAATCAATTGGAATGGCAGGGGTTAGACATAGTGTTGCAGGAATGGAATTAGGAGCAATGGATTATGGTAGAGCAGCGAATGCGGCAAAGTATCAGCAACCGTACCAGACAATCAACGAGGTAGGATTAGGATTAGGATTGGGGGGACAGCAGAAAGGTAATGAAAACAAACTGGATTTTTATGGGCCAAATCAAAACATTAGTGAGCTTTCGATTTCAAAGTTGATTGAACAGACAAATATGCTGCAATTGGAAAAAGAAAATGGAAAAAAACAAATCCAACCAGATGATGATTCAAGCTCTGAAGAAAATGTAGCTTTGAGTGCCTTTTTGCCTTTTGAAAAACAACAAAAACAACAAAACCAACAAAACCAACAAAACCAACAAAACCAACGTCCTTCCATCAATACAAATATCAATCCTATAGATACTATGGAGGATTATACTGCTCAACTATCTCCAAAAATTGCAGCAGCTGCAGAAGCAGCAGCAAGTGCAGCAGCCTCAGCTTCAGCCACAACAACTCCAACTCCAACATCAGCAGCAGCAGCAGCAGCAGCAATGGCAGGAGCTCAACCACTTACTTCATCCTCACCTTATTCTCCACCCTCAATGTATAATCCTCAACAACAACAGTTATACCAACAACAATTATACCAGCAACAATTATATCAACAACAATTGTATCAACAACAACAACAACCGCAAATGTATATGATGAATAATGGAAATGGTTATATTGTTGGTGGCGATATGAATGCTGGAATGGTGCCCAACATGTTACCAATGCAAATGCAAATGCAAATGCCAATGTCAATGTCAATGCAAGCTCCAATTCAACTAATTAACGATCCTCTTGCCACTGGTCCTTTGATGCATGTCCCCAAAAAAAGGGATTTGATTGAAAAACCAACAGGTCTGATTGGCGCAATTGCAAACCGAGAACAAGTCAAATTGGGTCAGAAATACCGTGACAGTTCTAGTCTGCTTAAAGAACGACAAAAACGAATGACTTCATCTGCTATGGGTTTTTATCCAATCAACAGTAATAATCAACCGCTACAACTACAACACCAAACGCTACAACTACAACAACAACCGCTACAAATACAACAACAACAGTTACAATTACAATTACAACAACAACAATTACAGCAACAACATCCCCAGTCATTTTATCCTCATGATGATCTTCTCTACCAACAACTTCCTCGTCCAAATACTATGTTTATTACTGGCGACCCTACAATACGCTACTCCACCAATGGAACTCCTGTTTCACTACATACTACTCCCTCCATCAATGATTATTATGATGACAATGTTAGTCTTTCCGCTTCCGCTTCCGCTTTGGCTTTGGCTAACCAATCCAGCCATTCTTCTTCTAACAACTTACAACAACACATTAGTAACCGTCCTTCTGGTTTTCCTCCTTCTCCATCTGCTCATCCTCCCCTCTCAACCTCTTCAACTTCTTCTAAATCTCTAGATTCTCAAAAAGATTTCTTTTCTTCTCCTTCCATAACTGCGTTTAATCATCAACAAAAACACCAATCGCTTCAACAAAGACGTACTTCCTCTCCTCAACTACAACAACAACAACAACAACAACAACAACAACAGCAGCAGCAGCAGCAGCAAAAACGTCAATCTGGAACTGATAATTCTTATGATAGTTCTGTTACTCTTAATATGGCAGCTTCATTTGAAATGTTTTTGGATCGGTATGTTGATTCCAAACCATATTCCAATGTACCTCAATCCGATTGTTACAATTCCTATCTCAATTTCTGTAGCCGAAACGGTACAAAACTTGATGACCGGGCAAGTTTGGAATTGTTTGTACGAATGATGCGGTGTGCTGATTGGAATCTTAAACTTTCCACTAGTACTGAACCTTATTTTACAAACATGACTTTAAAATACAAATAACTGTTAGAAATGTGATTCTTTTATTTATTAAACTATTTAACTATTTACAAATTTTAATTTATATTTTTCCTTTTATTTTTGTCAAAAAAAAAAAGCCTAATTTAAAGATTATTTGGTAATGAATAAAAAAATTATCCATCAATATTAACACCGACCTTATACAAAAAGAAAGAAAAAGAAAAAAAAATTTTTATTGTTATTAATAGTGGTAGATTATTGGAGAATTATAAACTGCATCAGCCAATAAACATACAAAGAACCAATGTAAATCAAGCAATTTTATTTGTCGTAAAAGCAAAATAAAACAATGGCTAAATAAATACTGAAAAGTACATATATACAAAAAAAAATTTTTTTTTCTTTTTTTTTTCTTGCTTATATACTAGAATTGTAAATAAGGAGCTGTAAATATTATTAAAAAAAAGAAAAAAAAAAGAAAATACGCAGCTAGAGAGGGTTATAATATAAAACAATATATACTACATATTTACATTTTTAGTATATTCAATTCCATTTTATAAATCCAACACATCATATAATATACTATTTAGAAATATAAAGGGACGCAAAAAAATAAATAAAAATAAAATATAATAAGTTGTATAATTTATTACCTACCACTTTTCTGACTAAAGTAAAGTAAAGAAAAGAATAAAGAAAAACAATGGAGGTAATGATTAATTCTTCACATTACAACCAACAGACAAAAAGCTCTGTTAGCCATGAAACCGATTCAGGTGTGCGAGGTAATGATCTTGGCCTGTTTCATTTTCACCAGCTACAAGAAGAAACAAGTTCAGCTCTAGTACATGGAATTAACAATTCTGTGGCAACTGCGGCAGCGGTGACGACTACAACAACTGCGGTAACTACCAGAACAGTTGGTATAAGCAATCAGGAAGTAGGAGTGGCAAAGAACGAATTAGTTAATGTATTTATAAACACAGTG
The DNA here is from genome assembly GCA_001969505.1 of Zancudomyces culisetae. Lineage (NCBI taxonomy): Eukaryota > Fungi > Kickxellomycota > Harpellomycetes > Harpellales > Legeriomycetaceae > Zancudomyces > Zancudomyces culisetae. Next base: position 33,364 of record LSSK01001062.1, on the reverse strand, counting down.
TTTAGTCATGACGAGGCAGAGGGGTATGAAAAAATCATTGGAATATTTTCAGCAGGCGGTGCACAAAATAGCCAGACACAGAGAGGAATGGTGGTATGCTACCTAAGAGGAGTCCTACAGCATGTGAACAAGATGCGGTTTGAGTACCACTATCATTTCAAACTGGTACTGGCCATAATTAATGAAAGATTACTCGTACAAGCATTCACAAATATAAACAACAATAGTAACGTGGAGAAGGAGCAACAATTGATATACCGAATGTTTATATTGCGACTGTGTAGTGCCAATCCCAAATTCGCCCCGCTAATAGTACACCAATTGACGCGATTGGTATTCAGTAGCCATAATGCACTTGAATCTGGTAACAAGGATGGTGTCCGACCATTGGCAGCAGTCCATGAAGTGATATATCAGTTGATTACGTATATTATTCCGACAATGGGAGAAACATTTTATCAACAAGTAGTCAGCAATAAGCCGCATAAGAGTCAGCCATGTGGAGTAGTTAGGAATTTTGTGGATAATGTATTGGAGATAGTCAATTATGGAGTCAATGATGTGAATGGAGGAGGTGTAGGAGGAGGAGGAGGAGGGTTAGGGAATGCGAGCATGATGGTACTGCTTTTGGAATTGGCTTTGGTAATGGATGTAGAGATTCAGGTGGAAATTGATGAGTTTGAGACATTAACATTTGCAGGTAGTGAGGAAAGGGATGGAGGAAATAATTCCAAAGGAAAACAATTAGGACAAGGACAAGGAAAAGCACAAGAACAGGATGAGGAAGAAGAAGAAGAGGATGAGGAAGAAGAGGAGGATGATTTTAATGATGAAGTGGCAAGTATTAGTGAATTTGAAATCAATAAAAAGGACAAGATATATTATAATGTTCAAGAGATGATAGTAAAGCTGGATTATATAGTTGGAAAGACAGTACGATACTTCAACATGTTGGGAGAGGCGACGGCAAGCAATATGTACAAACAATTGTTGCAAATCTTCAATTCACATGTGCTAATGACGTTTAAGAACCACTATACGCAATTTATATATTTCTATATATGCAGCACGAATACGCAGTATAGTGACTTGTTTTTGGGTAATTTGATAGTGCAGCTGGGTACGCCATATAGCAACGAGCATAGTGTGAAGAGGACAAATGTGGCGTGTTATGTGGGTAGTTTTGTGGCACGGGCAAAGTTTCTGGATGGAGTAATGGTCCGTAGTGTAGTGGGGTTGTTGGTACAATGGTGCAATGTATTTCTGGACTATCGAGTGTTGGAAATGCCAACAACTACGCGGGTATTTTATGCAGTTGTACAAGCAATTTTATATATTTTTTGTTTTCGTCATGACAGTTTGGTAATAACAAAGACAACAACAACAACAACAACAACAGAAGAGGAGAACTTGATGGGGATTGGTAATGGTAATGGTAGTGATAGTGATAGTGAGTGGTGTAAAGAAACTCATGGATTAGACCGAGTGATTTTTAGCGAGTTGAATCCATTACGACACATCAATAGTCATGTAGCATCACAATTTGCAGATATTTCGGGACGATTACATTTTATGTATTGCTCACATTTGGTAACACAAAACGATATTAACACTAACAACAACAACAGCAACAACAACGCTAATAATAACAATAACAATAGTAATAGTAATAGTAATGGAGATTTGGATGGAGGAGAAATGTTTGATTTTTATCCTTTTGATCCTATAACTTTGCCATTTGGGTTTGTATCAGAGTTTAATATTGATGGATTATATATTCATTGGTCTTCAAACTAAATTGAATTTAGGATTTGTGAACTTTTCAATAGTTTTACAAATATAATCGTCAATGTGGCCAATGCTATCAAGAGTGTTTTGATTGGATGATATTAGAGTTTTGTTTTGTAATTGTAATGTTTGTTTTTCATCCTTTTCATTTTCCTTTTGGTTTTCCTTTTGGTTTTGGTTTTGGTTTTCATTTTTCTCTATGTTTTTCTCTTTATACTGATCCTTCTCTTTAACTTTTTCATTATTAAAAGTGGTAAAGGTAGTAGTTTTGGTTGTTGTTGTTGTTGTTGTTGTTGTATTTGTATTTGTATTTGTATTTGTTGATTGTAATACTTGTTGAGATCCCAAGAGATCAGCAGCAATAGATTTATAATCAACAGTAAATTCTTCTTGATAAAACTCATCATTTCCATTATCATCGTTAATGATAGCACGTTCCATCCATTTCTTTTGGCAAGCACGGGTATAAATACTTTGTTCAACAGAATTTGTACACAACAGTCTATAAATATGGACTTCATTACGCTGGCCTATCCGATGAGCACGGTCCATGCACTGTGCATCAACTGCTGGGTTCCAATCAGAGTCATAAAAGACCACCACGTCAGCACCCGTCAAATTAATCCCAACACCTCCTGCTTTGCTGCTACACAGAAATACGTGGTACCGCGATTGTGGATGGTTAAATATATTAGTCAGAGCCAACCGCGTATCGATTTTGGTGCTTCCATCTAACCGCAAATACCGGTACGAATAGAGATTGAGAAACTGTTCCAAAATATCCAACATTCGTGACATTTGTGTAAAAATTATTACTTTATGCTGTTCATTCTTTATCAACTTGTCAAGTAGTTTGGCTAGAATCTTTAGTTTACCACTTTCGTGAACTAGTTCGTATTTATCACTTACTCGTGCCGCTTGTATTGTTTGATTTCTCCCTATATTACTATTAGTATTACTATTATTATTATTATTATTATTACCACTATTGTTGTTGTTGTATTTGTTTGGTGATAGTACTATAATTTTGGGTAATACTAGTGTTGTTATTCGATTTTGTTCATTACGCATTAATTCCACTTCCATTACGTTTTGAATTTCTTTTACAACATTTTCAATAATACCACCACCAATAACACAATTGTACATGTTTGGTATTTCTCTATGTATCATATACACTAGTTCATTATAACAGTTCATTCCATTACTATTATTTATGTTTTGGTTTATTCGCAAGTTGTTGATTTCCATTAATCGATTCTCTTTTTTACTACTACTACTACTACTACTACTACTATTATTGTTATTGTTATTGTTATTATATCTGTGCATGAAATCTCGAGTATTACAAATTCGTTCTTTTATGGCTTTATTAGCAAATTTTCCATTTCTATAATATATTACACTAACCACCCTTAAAATCATTGACTCTTCCTCTTCCTCTCCCTCTGCCTCTCCCTCTTCCCCTTCTTTACTTTGTTTATTCTTTGCAAAATGATTACTTTTCAACAATAATCTTTCAACACATTCAAGTGCTGCAATACATGTACTATTGCTACCACTACTACTGCTTCTATTTCCCCATATACCATTTGTCACTAATGGTGTTTCAACCCTTAACCCACTAGCAGAAAATAATTCGGGATGATTACATACTTTACGTAACTGCACCAAACATCCCATAACATCCATATATCCACCACGTGATAGCGCATTCCGTGTCTTTGCCCGAGATATATAATCCTCATATAACAATTTTTGACGTTTGGACATTTCGCATTTAATAACGTGTTCGACTTTACGAGGAAGTTGTTTTTCAACATTCCGTTTAAGTCTTCGTAACATATACGGCTTAATCAGAGATTTGAGTTTGTTGATGGCCCTGTTTGCCTCATTCTGTCTTGTAGTGTTATGTGCATCCTCAAATATTTTGGTTATTGGTCTGCCAAACCATTGCTGGAACTCTTCTAATCCCGCAAATGGCCCATTGCTTGCATCATCGTCTACCAACAGGAAATACATCAAGCTCCACAATTCGCCTATATTGTTCTGCAGCGGTGTTCCTGTCAATAACAATCGATAGTCGCTATTTATTCCCAGTAACATTTGCCATTTTTTACTCTGCCAATTCTTGATATTATGTGCTTCGTCCAGTACCAAATATCGCCATTTACGTCGCCGAAACACCCGGTAATCTTGTAGTGCCAACTGGTAACTCGTAATACATACATGCACCGCATTCTCCTTGCTCCACCCTTGTCGCTGCACTTTACGTTCTCGAACACTTCCATATATCACTGTGATTTTAAATCCTGGCAACCACCGCTTGAACTCGCTCTCCCAATTCATCAATACCGAACTCGGTACAACTACCAAGTGCGGCCCCCAGTCTCCTAGCTCACTCGCCAAATACCCCAGTAGTGCTATCGTTTGTACTGTCTTGCCCAATCCCATTTCGTCCGCCAATATACTGTTCAGCTTGCTGAAATGCTGCCGTACTAACCACTCGAATCCTTCCACTTGGTACTCTCGCAGCTTGCATCGGAGTAGCTCTGATACTCGTATTGGTTTTTCTACCAATGTCGCAATACTTGCCTGCTCTTCTTCTTCTTCTTCCTCCACTTCTTCTTCCTCTTCCTCTTCTTCTTCCTCCTCTTCTTCATCTTCTTCATCACCAACATCTTCTTGTTCTTCTTCTTGTTCAATTTCCTCATTTTCATTCGCACTTTCTTCTTCTTCACTCATATAATATTCATCCTCCATATCACTCAGTATCACTCTTTCTTCTCGTTTCTTTAACAACTTTTTCGAATACTCTACCATATTCTCCAACTTGTTTCTCCCCTCTTCTTCCTCTCGTTTAAGCCGTTCTATTTCCTTTTTTGCCTGCAATATACTCTTAATGTACTCAAATCGTTTTATCACCTCCCGCCCTACTTGTTTCGCAAGCTTCCTTTTTCTCTCTTCTTCCTTACTCTGAACTCTTCTTTTTTTCCCTCTTTTACTTTTCCCAACTACTCCTCTCTTACCCCAACCAAAACTATTTTCTCTTTCTCTTTCTCTTTCTCTCTCTCCTCTTCCCTTCTCCTCCTCCTCCTCCTCCCTTCCTTCTCCCCTTTGATCTTCTTCCTCTTCGTCTTCATCAATCATATTCATTCCGAGTATTTCCCCCCTTTCTTTAAAAAGGTTTTTAAGTGCTCTTTTCAATTTACTATGGTGTTGTTGCCTGGTTTCCAAAATATCTTTATATCGATTTTTCACATCCTGAATCATTCTATCTCTCCATCCTTCTTTTTCACCTCCTATCCCCATCCCTATTCCCATCCCACCTCCTATCCCAGTACTCATACCCATACCCATACTCACTCCAATCCCCTCCCCCTCCCCCTGTCCTTTACCTTTTCCTTTTCCGTCTCCTTGTTCTCTATCCATATATCCTTCAATCTCCTCTTTTAATGGCCTTATCATCCTACTTATCATCACTCCTGCCTGTTTTCTATCCATCTTTTCAACATACCCATTGGCTTTATACACCCCCAAAATCCCTTCACCATTAACCTTTTCCTTTTCCTTTTCCTCTTCCTTTCCACACTCTCCACTCTCCCCTTGCATACCCTTATTCTCTCTACAATTTTGGCTCTGTAATGCTTTGAATCGCTTATATAATTTATCCTGTATACTTGCCTGTTCACTAACCCAATCTTCAAATTCCCTACCTCTTTTCACCCTGATTGCCTCACCACCTTCCTCTTCCCATTCCAATTCTTCACTTTTCCCTTTCCCTTTCGTTTTTCCTTTATCTTTTTCATTTTCCTTGTCCTTCTCCTTCGTTTTGACCCCTTCTTTTTCCTTCTCAATCAATTTTTCTTTACTTTCATGATCCCTCCCTATATAATTTGACACCACCAATTCCTGCCCAAACCACTCCAATTCCTCCTCTATTGCTTTTTTGTCGATTTTGATCTTTTCCCACTCCGGTATCACTACACATTCTTCCTCCACTGTTTCGCTCGCTATTTCTTGTGATTTTACCCCATTCTACATTTATTTATACATTATCTATTAGCCCTTTTTTTTTATTCATATTCCTTTTTTTTTTGACTGTTCTCAAAAATGATTCCGATAATACGATTTTCAAAGAATTCCGACAATACTTACCTCGCGCTTAACTTGCACTACAATTTCTACTCGTTCCTTCTTCATTTTTCGATTCTATGCTTTTTTACTCGCTTCCTTATTACTTCCACCTTGTCATTTGTATATAAATGTATTTTATTTTCTCTCTCTCTTTTTTTTTAGTCCGGTATATATTTAATTCTATTAGACTCTAATAATCTCTTGAAAGTCCCCTTTATTTTCCTATATACTTTATTTATTTATTATTATTATTGCTGTTGTACTAATTTCTATTTCATTTTTATTTTATTTTTTCACCACCAATTTTTATTTTTTTTTAGGTTTGGTTTGGTTAAGTTTGATTGAATAATTTCATTTCTTGTAATTAATCTATAAAATTTTTTTTTACTATTTTTTTTAAAACTCAAATAAATAAATAGCAAATCAAATATATAAAGTATATGAAAAATACAAAGTGGATCGAAAACAAACCATGATTTTTTTAATATTATTATCTATCCATGTACTAAATTATTCAACCTACCAGTGTGACCAAAATTTCATTTTATTATCGACATTGTTAATTGCTAATATTGATAACCCCCCCCCACTTATGGTAGTTGCTATGATTTTTAATACCAGTATCACCAAGAAACAAAGTAGTTCATATCTTCTTGCAACTTTTATGAGATCCAACCAAACCAGGAAACCTACAAATTATGTATTTTCGCTTTTCTCTTTTCTTTTTTTTTTTTTTTCTTTTCTCCCTGCTCAACCTCCCCAAGTATTCATTTATTTGTTTTACACATCTAATAACTCTATAGCTCATACATTACACTCTCTATTACTTTTAAATTACAATAAACATTACTAGATACAACTTGGTTTGTACTTTATGTTTTGCTTGAGAGAAAATATATTGACTAACTATTGATAATATTAAAGTATTATTTCTGGGTCATTTCCAACATATTTCTTACCATATAATATTGGTAATACATCGATTCTCATTTCTCTAAATGTTTTGTAATATCATCGGAATATTCAACTCTTGTATTTTTATTTTTCTTTGGCAATAATACATTTAATTTGCAAAATTTGTTATATATTCATGCTACTCTTTTGTCTTGATACTGGGAACTCACTAAGCGCGTTGATCTCAACTATTTATTTTTTGATTGGCATAATTATTTTTTTGTTTGTTTACTTTTTAGATGCAATAATTTTTTGTACCACTTGCTTTTTTATTTTTACTTTTGGTTTTGGTTTTGGTTCTGGTTTTTTGATCCAACTAAATTTTTGCATTATTTAATTCTCTTATTCACTTTTTCCTATCCAACTAAAAGCTATAAACTGAAAATAAAAAATAAATTATTATCACGAACATTTACATTTATTCATTTGCTATACACGTTTAGTTTTTATTTACAATAGCAAAATTTATCCACTTGTAACTATATACCAATATCATTTAAATACATAAATACTCTTGTCCTAATACTATTCTTTTAATATTAACCACACTCACAAGCAGTACTTTTTTTTTATAATATCCATTTGAATATAAACGCGTCTATTCCAGTCATTTCGCAACCACAATTTACCGCTACTAGTATTAAAACAGCAACCATTGTTGAAATACCCATGAATTCACGAGATTACTACGATATCGACGACATTTTATGCGTGCAACAACAAGTGCCCTGCACAACAATTCAAACGCTCGTCGGGCTATCTTTTGACGTACACAACAACCCGAGCAAACACCCCCAATCACAAAAGCTTCCTCTTCCATTCTGGCTTGCTGATCCACTAGATGCCGAAGAGTATGTCCGGATGAGTATTCCACCTTGTTTTTCCAAGACTACCCAAAAGCGATTACTAGCGTCGATAGCGTCTTCGACACCCAATTCTGGTGCTTCCAATTCCAGTACTCAAGCTTCGTCCTCAGCACTTCTTAACTCTACTGGCAATCCCGCATCAACAGCCCATCCATCAAATTTTATCTTTTTAGACGCCGAAATTGCGAACCTTCGATCAATCTCGCCCTTTTTTTACAAATTTGCGGAGCGTTTTGTAGAACTTTCGCCAAATCTCTCGCAGTTTCTGTCTCTCATTTTTCTCAACCGCCTTCAACGGCTCGTGCTACTATCTAATACTGCTGCAGGTGCGGAAATGGAGCGTGGATATGTCGACTATTTTGATGAATCTGAGCGACGCTTGTTTGCATCGTGCGTTGAATATAGAAATAATTACTTTTCGTGGTTACGTGGCGATAAACAACATATCTCTGCCTCATTTCTTGTTAAGCGGTATTCATAGATTTCACTCACTTTGGCTTGTTACTATCTCGCCGTTTGTATTCTATTTTTCTCCATTCTTTCTTTGTCATTTTGTTCTGCGACTAGGTTTGTAATCACCATGGTACTTTTAAATAAATCTTATAATTTTATCTGTAAATTCCTTTTCCCTCCTCCTCTCAGCTTCTTGTTTTTTATTTTTATCACTCATTTTTATATCCATCACGTTGTATCGTTTTTGAACTCCTCTCTCTCACCAAAAGACTTGATTACTTTGTTTAAACACACTCTTCAACCCAAATTATAAACTCCGCAATCAACTAAACCCATAAACTATCAAGGTTCCTTTATATCAAAAATAATACTTTTTTTAGAGACATTTTCTTCAACATTTTTATATACTCTCCTCGATGTAGATTCCATTAGATATAATGAAATAAAAAACATGAGCAAAACAAGAAAAAAAAATGAAAAACTACTGTGGAATCAAAACAAAATATATTATAAAGGATTTTTAATCCTTGTATCCGATAAGGTTGCCTCTACCAAGCTGTTCGCCGATTACAAACAACCCAGCCAATTCAGCTGAAATCAATGCACCCCTTTTCCATGAGTTCTTTGGGATGTTCTTGGCTGCTTGAACTATGTTGCTTACTGACGCTGATTTCTCCATCTTTAGAATAAATTCCTTGGCTTCCAAGAGATCGGCCTTGGTCGGGATTCTGTATCCTTGGTATTTCAATACTTGCTTTCCGACATTGTACACTAGCTTTACCTCTTCAATGACAAAGTTGACTCCACCTAATTGTATTCCAGTAAACATGTATTTATATCGAATTTAAAATACAACACAATATCGATTTTTGAATATTTGGTATCAAGTGTTATTATATTCTACTTACAAACTACTTTTTGTATAGGTCCAGAGATTCTGCTTGGAAGAAGTTCTAATTTGTGAATGAAATATTACGTATTTAATTTATACCCTTTTTTCATTTTCATTCAATATTGATCGTGTTTTCATGTGTATCAAATGGCTAGGATTTGTCTTGATTGTTTATTTTTTTTCATACTTACTTATTCCAGTGCTTACTCCGTATGCTGCAGCTTTGCTGATTTCGCTGACTTTGCTTTTGGCATCTACATTTGTAGAATATTCATTAGTTGCTTATTCAAAGTATATTTCGATCGACTAAATGCATTAACATATACGCATACAGTTTATACACGATGGCATCCTTCATAGAATGCTTAAAACCTGTGTTATTCTAAATGGTGTTTGCTCTTTTCAGCTTGAATTGTACGACAAATCAAAATAACAATAAAGAAAATAGATGGCATAGGGCTTACCCTTGGTAGCATTGGCTGCCTCGTTGGCAAATCTTCTGACCAGGATTCTGCTTTTCAAGGAATTGCTTGTTTTAAAGATTCTTCCAAACATTGTTCTGAGATAATACTTTTCAATTCTAAATTTTTTCTTTCTAAATTTTTTTTTGAAATCTACAAAAATAATAGAATTCTTTAGTATTTTTGCTCTTGAAATAGTGATAGTGTAAAAAAAAAAAAAGGATATCAAAAATAATGATTTCAATATCTTTTCATTGTTTTTACTACCAACTACTGTTGTGGAATTATTATGAAATTGCTAATCTGAGGACTAGTCTTGTATCAAATAAAAAAAAAATTTTTTAAGCACATTCAAGCTTCGGTTCAATTATTGATTGGAAAATTGGAAAAAAAAAAAAGAAAAAAAAAGCTCAAGAGAAATGGAAAGAAGAGGGGTTAGGAAATGTAGGAGGGAGGCTTGAATTGGTTGGGTAATCAAATCCCTCGCAAATTTACATACACCATCTACTTGTTATTTTGGCTTAGATTTTTGTTTTTTGTTATTTTTATTCTTCCATCTACCCTACAAATTTCACTCAATGCCTCCAGATTAATATAGAGATCATAGATATATGCATATATGCATATATTATCGAAATTGTGCTGTCTTGCAGTAACAGTAAAGCCTTTTGAACACTAGAATGTCTTTGAAGTCACGCCTTTCTATTTGAACACCATTGTATCACAATAGTCAAAACATTTTTATCTGGTTTTTATACCCTTGCTCCCCCTCATTTATTATTCCTGAGAGTATAAATCAACTATAAATGTCTTCAATTACTATTAGTGCTTAGCCGTATTTCGGAACATTCATATGAAACAATCGCCAACTACACCCCTAGACTCAAACGATTTGTATGGTATAGTGTGGAAAGTATTCAAGACCATCTCTTTTTTATTATTTTGTTCAGGAAAGGTTAATGATATATTTTTTGAGGATTTGATGACCTTGATTAGCTATATAGTCTGTAAAAATATGTTAGCTTATACTATTTAATACCAATGGTGTAGATGTGTGTCAGATTTATACAGCTCGCTCTAATTTACACATTTTGGAACTAGAAAACATCTTTTACTAACTCATATCAAGCACTTTTTTTTCTCTTTTGCCCACATCACTGTTTGATTAGAGAAAGCGATAAAAACTAATATTTTCTATAAAACGGAAAAGCGAGCATATATATTGGTAAATCCCGTTAGTGTAATATTTAGTTATCTACAAAAAACAAATAGGATGTTTAAGCGTTAGATCAATATTTAAAGCTGAAATAGCCATCGATACATTCCCAACAATCAAAGCACATCCTGCAAATGTCTGTACTCGGGATTAAGTAAACTTGATGTGTTTTTGAACGAACCTTTTTCCTTCTCTCTATTTCCATATTTCCATATTTCCTATCCCACACTCCCTAATTTTTACATAACCATTTGCTCTATACACTGTGTTCAGATAAGTTCGCTAGTGAATTTGCTTGTGCTGTTTTTATGCAGTACTCCAATATCCATTTCGGAAATAGCATATGTACCTTATCTAACTTGAAAACAAAAAAGCCAATACATCGGATGCTCCTAGAAATAATGTATGGTTATAATTACGTATGCAATTACTTAATTTCCGAAACCAAATCCATGCATATACTCTACTTGTCCAAGAGATGGGTTATAATTTTATGGCTAGCTGTATTTAGAATTCTATTTTTAGTACAATAATCCCTTTCTAGCTAACCGCTATTGCGAAAAGCTGAAAAAATAGAAACGACAAAAGAACCTATCACATAATGATTGGATAAACAAAAATATAACATGTATAAAAGTAATTAACAGAACATCTCACTTCAAGCTATTCTAACCATTTCCTCCTAAAAAAAAAAAATTCTTTGTATATGAGTATTTGACAGCTCGAAGAACCAGAGTATATACATAAGCGTGCTCAAGAGTATAATAAGTACAACAATTTGCATTGGTAATAAGCATAATAGATACCTCAACAAAACTCACAAACGATATTGCAAAGTTAATAACCAACAACCAATAACGAATATATAAAGAAAATATGAGGATCGATCTTCAGTTATTTATGATATGCACACTCTTTGGGCTGGTATCATCAGCAAGAACCGGTGGACCGGCCAAAATCACTTACAACAAAGCCACCCTTAGAGCAGCTCCTACGGATAAGAAAAGATTCAATGTCATATTAAGGGGTAGCACAGTTTCAAAACGAGACCAGGGTAAAGATCTGAGCCAGTCTTTGAACAAAAGTGTGGGCTTTCTTAACAATATAATAAACAGATCGTTAGTAGCAAACTTTGCGAGTAATGGAGAGTCTGAAAAGTTACATAGTACATATCTCATTGGAAATAACTTTGCTGGGTATACTGCAACTTTGTCTGCAGACACGATCAACCTCGTGTCTAACCAAGATGAGGTGGCATACATAGAAGAGGACATGGACATTACAATCCATGTATATCAAAAGTTTGCCCCATGGGGGTTGGGAAGACTGAATAAGGAAAAAAATGACAGAGAATTAAATGTATATGATGTGGATTATAAAGTATCTGAAACTGGAAAGGGTGTTACCGTTTACTTGATAGATAGTGGTATTAGAGCCACACATATGGATTTTGAAGGTAGAGTTGCCGATCAGGTAGCCTTTGTTTCATCAGACAAATCAGTAGATGAAAGAGGGCATGGTACAGGCGTTGCGGGCGTTGTGGGAGGAAAAAGAACAGGTGTGGCGAAGGATGCCACGCTCAAGTCGATTAAGGTTATCGACAATACTTCAGGATCAGTATCTACAGTTCTTAAGGGAATTCAATGGGTTATGGAAGACTATGTTAATGGAGGCAAGAAGCCTTCGATTGTTAACATGTCAGTAGGCCTTGAGTCTTCACACAGTAATTCAATGGACGATAGCGTCGCGGCAATGATTAGCAGTGGGTTACAGGTGATAGTTGCAGCAGGAAACACAGGGATTGATGCCTGCAATATCAGTCCATCATCCGTGTCAGATTCTGTGGTAGTAGGTGCAATTTCTAATGATAGCGACAAATACTCAAAATTCTCCAACATGGGTAGTTGCATCACACTTTCTGCACCCGGTGAACTTATTTTGCGTCCAATCAGTTCAGACGATGTAAGTTTTATCCCAAGCAGCGGAACCTCAGTCGCAGCGCCTATTGTTACAGGCCTTGTTGCACTCTATTTGGAAAAAAATCCTACAGCAACACCAGCTCAGATCAAGCAGTACTTGATCGATACCTCGAAAGCTGCAGCTACCAGCACACCCAAAGATACGACAAATCTTATTGCACAATATGTGTCTATTTAAGCTCTTGAGATAACGTGGGTGTTAATATATTTTATTGTTATGAACTCCATTCAATGCATTTTTTTTTGTTTTTCGCCTTTCTACTGACAATAAATAAAAATATCCTTTTTTTCATTAAAAATTTCTGGTACTATTTGTACTGAATTGTAATATAACCTAATTAGGAATTTTAGCGTTTTTTTAATGCAAACAGCCGGTTCTCAAGACACGATTTCGATAATAAAGGCCAGAGACCAGCACTAGATTTACCTAACTCTAGGTTCATGACATTATTTTTCTGAGCGATGACGTTTAAAGAAGCAAAGATTTACTTTTGTTTCACAATCTCAAGTAAAAAAGACTTTTAGCTCACTTTTCTGAATTTTGTCTATTAAGTGGAAAGCTTGAGTTTATATAAGACTATAAAGCACATGTAAGGCAAAGTTGCCAGGCTTATATAGTACAGGTCATTATCTTAAATTAAAAAGCAAAAATAAGCCGCAAAGATACTTCGCACAATCTTCCTTTAAAGCACAAGCAATCGCCATCTCCATAAAAAAAAAGAAGGATGTATTGCAACAAAGTTAATGAAATACGATCAAAACACCAAATGCAAGTTAAGCCTGCCTGCTTCATGCTCATATGACACCGTGTATAAAAAATACGAGGATTAGCGAGATTGAGGCTGAATCATTACAGTGGATTATAACCAATATCTATTCGGACACTTTTTTTTATTGCTTTAATATTCAGGGGCTACCTCTAGCTTATAACGAACAATATGCGCAAACAGTAAAATAAATACCACGTAAAATATTTAGGCCAAATAGCATGAGTACAGGATATATAGTTTTGTTCTAAAATATGTTGTTTTTCATCCGTTTCTGCAAATACCTGATATAAAAGTTCAAAAGAACCTCCTACCGCGGAAATCATCCGTGCGGGACAAAAAAATTAAGATTTTAATCGTTCATTCCTAACTTTACGCTAACTGCAGCTAAAGATCGCGTTTTACCGATTTAATAGCTTTGTACGCCTTTGATTCTTTTGAAATGCACAATGTTTTAAATTTAGTTGATTTTCCCAATCAATTAGGAATTCTGATACAGAGAAAGAAATAAAAATAACACGTACTCACTATTCACACACAATAGGGCTTTTTGAGAAATCTATATTTGCAAATTGCTTTTTACAAGGAAAAAGGCTAAAATAATCACCAAATGGTCGTTCAGATTCGCTACTTTTTACAAAGAGTATCGTTTTGAATTATCTAATTCTAATAAAAAAAATTTAAAATATATTATTTAATTTCATGTTAAAAACAGGTAAATTGATAATGAGCAGGATTGTGCAACAAATTATGTTGCGTATAATCAACGAAAAGTTCAATATAATATTTCTAAATGTGATGGGCTTTGTGAACAAAGTTCACAAATATTTACCCAGTATACTTTTATTATATGTTTGACAAGGTCAATTTTCTAACAGAAATTGGTTCACTGATGTGTACTAGATACCCAAGAAAACTCTTTTATTGGACGAATAGTTTCAAAAAAAAAGATGCAAAAATTTCGCACCACTTTCTGAAGATCCGAAATGTGGTCATTTGGGAAACTGGAAGATTGTCTATCAATCGGCTCTTGATCCAAATTACAATTTCTCCAATTTATGCATAAAAATATATGTTTTTTTGCAGATTTGCTTGCCTGTCCTCTCGCCTTCATTTTCCAACATCTCCGAAGAAGTTTTCAGCTTTTCCTGTTGGAAATTCACGAAAAACAACAAAAAGTGAACTTTTATTCAGGTAAAAGCATTGGGAATGTGTGTCGTTATAAACCAGGCATATAGTGTATTCTCACCACTTGTATTTTATTCAAGCAGGTAGCTGCCAAACGTTACGTAACCCTACCCACATCTAGAGGCTCACAATTGGTCTCTTTGTAGAGTTTGCTAAAATTGCTCTTTTTATATTTTCCGTTTATTATTTCTGTCTTTGTCTTGCCTTTACCCTGCCTTTGTCCCTACCCGCTTATTTCTTGTTTTCCCAATTTAACTTTTTTGATCCAAAATAATAAAATGGAATGACTATTTGTCATCTTAAAAA
The DNA here is from genome assembly GCA_001969505.1 of Zancudomyces culisetae. Lineage (NCBI taxonomy): Eukaryota > Fungi > Kickxellomycota > Harpellomycetes > Harpellales > Legeriomycetaceae > Zancudomyces > Zancudomyces culisetae. The sequence continues at coordinate 18,357 of LSSK01001062.1, read as the reverse complement.
TCGTACTATTGATGTTTATCCACAACATCAACTTTGCATTAGTTTTAGGGCAATATACACTGCGAAATGTGAACGATAATTATAAAAACCGATTACTAGGTTTCTACTGGCTACTTGGATTTATTTAAAAAGATCACGTAGATTATTGATCGAGGCCATTTCGTTTATTGGGTAAAACGATTATGCTTCACACTTTTGTTTAACAAACACTAATGCTTACATAACATTTCTTATCTACCTATCCTCCTTCCAATATTGACTAAGAGATTTGATAGCACTTTATTACTAAAAATTCGGCAAATTTTTTAATCAAAGTTGAGGTAAACACACCTTTTTTTCTCGTGAAAAGGTATTCACTTTTTTTTGTTTCTCCCTTCCCTTCTCCTCACCAATTTGTTCAATTCACGTTGGTTTTCCAAATTTCATTGATTTCAATACACAGTATTTTCGCAAGTTCCTGACTAACTCGGGAGTCACGATTCCTAAACCTGAAGGAGAAAATTTTTTTTTGTATTTCGGCCCCTAGCTTGTAAAATCATCGGCTGTATTCTATTCCTATTTTTGGTCCTTTATAAAGTTTCGTAATACAACGCTTTTACAATAAGCATCACACTGTTTAAGAGGTTATATTTCAACTTTAACGTGTACAATTTAAAGGGGTTCCTCCTTCAAAGTAAATACGCACAATTTTAATCTTATTCAAAACAGATATCTTGACGATATACAACTATCGGATGATTAAAGGAGGGGGGTAATTAAAGCCAAATAAATAAAGAAAGCGACAATACTTACAAAGTCGAAGGCCGCGTCTCAAAGCGTTTATAATCACAGAATCGATTTGGAATAAAACCATCTTATATATATTTCCATAAAGTAATCAAATAAAAAAATAAACCAGCTACTTGCAAGTCACATTAAACAACACCAAATATAAATCACGGCATTTGTATACAGAAATAAGATCGCCACTAGACATAAACGATAGGCGCATTCCAGACACTCGAATACCAATACTATAATATATACCTGTGTGCAATCAATCAATACCGTTGTTTTGTTTTTATCTCTTTCTTCTTGGTCAAACTCAGCATCAAAGTACTAGTGTAGGGAAGTTCCAAAGTAAAAGCGAAATTCAAATCAATAATCTTGTTTTTTTTTGATTTCCTACCATCGTTGTACTGTGTAATAAATTCAAACAGACATTGCTAAATATCTTTATTTGGCTACGCGTGGAAAGCAGATATATAACCACTCATTCAAACAACAAAATATGGAAGGTGACAACTGTTTTTGGGCGATCCTCCAGGCAAAATCCTTAAAATTCTGCGTTGTCCCAGAAGAAGTCAAGCTAAATCACTCTTTTAAGAAATACGAGGATGTATTAAACAGCAGACTATATGACTATATGCATCCAGAGGATTCGAGCAGAGCCCGCAAAGACCTGATCGACTTTTTTGAAAGTGACCAGATATTAGGAAATCTAATCTCCTGTCGGTTAAAAAATCCCTATCACGACGGTCCCGCAGAAACAAATTACATCCGAAGGTCGTCCGAACCAAACATAGCATTTAGGAATGCAAACATTGACAATATGTTTGAACGAAGAGGATCACTTTCACAAAGCACAATAGAACAACATCCGGAGGATCCCACGTACCAAGCATCTAGCTTTATAAATAGAGATGTAAATCCAAAAGGAATGTATGTGAACAAAAGAGTAAGGGCTATACTAGAAAATGACTTTTATCCAAGTCCCAGCTTCGGAGAATATAATGTAGCGCACTTAGGCCTGTATCTAATTTCAAAAAGCCTTGTCCTTGTTTTTTGCCACTTTGAAAGTAATGGTGCAAACTGCAGATGTGTGCATGGCGAAATGAGCGATATCGATTTAGCTAATATCAACTTTGTTGAAGATGGAATGTACCGTATAAGAGAGAAGAAGAATGAAGTGGCTTCGATTGTAAATATAGTTTCAGATACAGAAAGACCTAAAGACCAGATGTATTCTAGGAATCTGCAAGTTTACAGAAGAACTGACGAAAGACTTGCAGCGGTTTGCCCTCGGATTACCTTTGAGAACTTTTTCAGGACATCAATAAGAAACTGTATTGGGACCAAGGTTCAGGATCTTTATTCAGCAAATTTAGAAGAAGAGTTCAGTATCTTAAAACAGCGAATTGATTCGAGTGTACAAATAAATTCAACAATCACCACTTTTGATAAATTTCGTCAGGAAATACCTGTAAAGATAATTGCCTTTATGTGGGGTACTCAGCTGTTCCTGAATGTACAATATCTAGAAGAAAGGAATTTTGAAAGGTTTTTTACACCAGATGCTGTTGAGTCTTCAAGCAAGTGGAATGAGCCGCAGGCAACTGATGATTTCGAATCAGCAAGAAACCAATATACAAAAAATGGCAGCACTCATCCTGGAGTGGGATTGCCCGGGCTGAACCAACTACTAGACGAAGATCTTGATGAACCCAAATTTAAAAGGCGCTTCTCTACTTACTCTTATTCTATGGAAGGTTCAAATGCTGGAAGAAGGTTCTCTGTTCCCGAAAATAGATATTCAACTGCTCTTGTTAAGGACGATTTTCCCAAACCACTGACGCCTTCCTTAGCCTTTCCTTATCCTCAATTGCGTAGACCAGCAACTACAAATGGCTTTGTCAGCGATAATCAAACATCTGTTCGCTCTGTTCCCTTTGATCAAACCCGCCTGCATCCTCGAGGAGTTGGAACTCGGGATGATTGTATTTTAACCAGAAACACTCCTTCGCTAAATCCACCTATCGTATACAGATCCCCTCTACCTCCCACTCACCATTCCATTCTCGATCCTTCGGTTAAGCATGATGGTGTTTATCCCCATGGAGTTGACAACCTCAGTTCACAAAACCAACCTCTGCATAGAGATAACAACCACATGTACAATTATGGCAAACCAAAAGACCTCAGAACGACTATGTCCTACACACATACTCCAAACCATCTTATAGCCACATCATATTCATTTGATTCCTCCCCATCCCCATTACCTCCCAGAATATACAAGAATTTCTATGTAACGGGTAACGGAAAAATGGGCGAATCTCGTATTCATAAAAAGGATGCTATTAAGATGTGTCAAAATTGCGGTGTCACAAGCAGCCCTGAATGGAGACGTGGCCCTAATGGTCACAAAACTCTGTGCAATGCTTGTGGTCTGCGATATTCTAGATCTCAAAAACGCTTTAATAGCGCAAATAATGTTTGCAAAAAGTTATGACTCTGAGCTTCCTACTCTTCCAGAGCATATACTACGCATATATCTTATTCGTGATTCTTTTCTTTCTCCATCTTTTTCAATTTAGATTTACTATTTTGTTTATTATGTTCTGTCCTATTCCGTTTTATATTTTACACTGTGCACTATTTTACACTGTTTTTTTTTTTACACATTCCTGCAAAATAAACGAATCCCGAACAAGACGTTGTCTTATGATATCCAATATTATTATTCTCCAGAAACAAAAAAAAAAGCAAAGGTCTATATGTGAAACCTCTTGTGTTATACATTTATTGGTTTCTGAGCATACTACAAATTGATTGAATGTCAACACATCTATCTCAAAAATTACATTAAGAGCCTGAACCTTTATGGGTCTACTACTACTACCTCATATTCAACATTCTATACGATTCCGTTTGAATAGTTAAATTACTAGAACTATTTAATTCAAATGTTTGTCGCATTAATGAAAATATGCTATTATAAATTCAACTTATGGCCAAACATCCATCCCTGTTCTATAATCTGTACTTGATACATCTTTGGATGGTTATTAGTTGCAGAACAAACCGGTGTTTTTTATAAAACCCACCCATCCCTTTATAATGGTCATATAAAAATAAACCAGCTCTTACAATTACTCTAGAATTTGTTCGGAACGAAGGTAAAGTAGCATTAAATGTCATTTTTATCCGGTTTGTTCTCTTCGCTTCAATTCCAGGTTTCCGTATCTCACATTCATTATTGTCAAAATTTGATTTTTGGGAGTAGAAATACTCAAAAACAAAGGGGAAAGCTACCCCACACTAAAAAGGTATGCCAATACCAAAATGATTTGCGTCTTTTTCTTTCTCGCACACTTTCTTCCCCAAAAATAGTCGAAAACTCCAAAAAAAAATCCAAGCTTGTAATGTTTGACATGAACTAGAAACCCATTTCTGAAAATTTCGAACACACTATTGGTAAATTTTAAGACAGTTTCATACAGTAAGCTAGTAAGGTATGTACTTTATCCCTTTTCAAAGCCTTGGTGTTTACGATTAGTGTTTGTTTTATCTTCAAAGAAAAATAAATGAAAAAAAGAGAAAGAAAAGCGGAAAAGGGGGGAAACGAAAGTGTATATTCTACACCATATCCTTTTATACCTGGTACTTATCGCACAAGTCATTTTAGTTTTTTGGATTGAATCAGTTAGCGTTGTAAAGTAATGACATTTATTCACCACCAAAAGTCAAAGTTTTACTTTGCCCAAGATGTTTTGGTACTAAAGTATCTAAAAACTATGAGAAACATGACGATAGTGTTTTAGAAGAACAACTTGTCTTAGCATTTGGCAACTACAAGTTGAAACTGTTTTTATTTGTTTGTTAATTTTATATAGAAAAACCAGAACTTCAGCAATCAAAAGGTCTAGAAATAAACAAAATGATATAATACACCATGGTGTCAGATCTGTTGGTACGTTGTTGGAATTTTGTTGGAACTTTGTTGGAACTTTGTCGGAATTTTGTTGGGTATGAGGATTAAGAAACTGTACTTGCAACAACTTTTCATGTTGATAACAATTACTGGATTGATATCTTGTATTTATCTATCCTACAAGACACTTTTGCCTACTGTAGTCCAAAGACTTGAATCTTTTTTTCCAAGTTAAGGATTGTAAATGTAACCAAAAGATTAACCTACTTATCCTCAAATCAAAAAATAATAGTCATGATTGAGACTAAGAATAGGGCTAAGAAGCTTTTTTAATAACCAAACCATATTAATGAAGTTTATAGCCTTTCAGTGTTCAATGCAGGTATATTTTTTTGTTATGCTTTTTCCTAATACTAATAAGCGAATAAGTTAATAATCTAACAATAATATTTTATAGCTAGTATAAAACACATGTATATTTGTTGTTTACGAGCTTTTTCTATTTTTGGCTAGATGCATTCTCGTGTTGAAAATAGAATGAATGCGGTCTACGAACTGCTAAATACAGAAAAAACATATATCAGAGGGCTCGATGTTATCATAAATGTAAGTCTCTATTCAGTAACATGTATATTTTTTCACACATTGTATAACTAATGATAATTTATTAACGTACAACCCCTGTCTTGTGTAATAGATATTCTACAACCCTCTAAAAATGGCGTTATCTACGGATTCGCCTATATTACTAAAAAAAGACTTAAACATTTTGTTTTCTGATCTTTTCAGTATATCGAGCCTAAGCAAAGAGTACATATCTGAGCTAATAGAAAGATTAGAAAACTCAAATCATTCTTGGGACCCACATACGGGCTGTGTTGGTGACATATGTGCAAAGTATTTTCCATTTATGAAGATGTATACCATGTACTTGTCACACTTTACCTATTCTTTGGAACGATACGAGTCGTGTATCAAGGAAAATGACCGCTTTGCGTCGTTTATCGAAGTACGTTTATTTTCTTCTACGTCATTTCCATTCTAATCTGATAAAAATCTAGATAAAAACCATCATATATTGATGTTCATGTAGGAAGGTGAAAAAAGTAGAGTGTGCAATGGGCTAAGTTTTAAGAGCTATCTACTCTTGCCGGTTCAAAGAATTCCCAGGTATTTATTATTTTTTTGATTATTGATATATTGGTTCACTAAATTTTGAGTTATCCAAGTCATATATGGACAGGTATACCGGAAACATATATTCACGTTTATAATTCTGCATAAATAGATATAAGCTTCTATTAAAAAACATACTCTCTAATACAGATGAAGACCATCCTGATTTTATACAGACAAAGAGGGCGTTTGAGGTTATAGATAAAGGTAAATACCCATTTGTATCACCTAAGAGTTTATTATTACGGTAGGCAGTATTAGAAACAAATATTAATACTCACAACAATTAAACTCATCTTTATAGTTGCAAAAGCAATAAATGAAAGCATTAGAGAGCAACAAATGATACATCAGATCCTCGACATTCAAAAAAATATGAAAATAAACGAGGTATGTCCTAAAAATTAACTCAAGACCATATACTCTATGCCTTTTTGGCTAGTTTTTACGGATTTATTGAGAAAAATATATATTTTTGTTTACATATTGAGAGACCTTTCAAATTATAAAATAGTTTTTGCTGGCACCTGGTAGAAAACTCATCAGAGAGGGATTGATACATGCAGTAAGTATATCTCGATATACAATTTGATTACTTGGCAACAAAGATACATTCATACCTTTACAATACCTATAGCGTTTTAAATCAACTATGGAAAAACGGCATATATACCTGTTCTCTGATATGCTTATGTATTTACGGTAAGCCTTCACTCATATCACTCATTTTTGTTCCTTCACTCAAGGATTTTGTTTTTTATTTATTTATTTATTTATTTATTTGCTAGCGACAGAAATCCAAAGTTACTACTACTGAAAGAAACCCTTAAATTGAATTAATGCGTATTAAATAGGAGTTCTGGCCTGTTTTTCTGTGAACAAGAGTGTAAAGCGCTATACTTGGAAAATCTAGATGTGTTGCAAGATGATTCTGGTACATACTTTTATTCAACTTTTAAAATTCTGGGTGTATTTATAAAGGAAAGAAAAGGTTATAATTATAATAACTTTGTAAAATTGTGTAAAAAAAATAGGCAAAACGAGCATAGAGTTGATGTACAAAGGGAAAAGCCCAATAACCCTTCAATTAGGTACTTTTTATATAAATTACAATCTTGAGAAATCGATATATGAATAAATGTATAAAATCAGGATACAAGCAGAGTCTTTGACGCAATTTACTGCAAATAAGCAAAAACTAATACTGAAATAATATAATAATGAAATATTAACCATCTAAAACAGATTCAAGTGATGAAAAGAACGAATGGTCTAGTGAACTTTCCACAGCTATTATTACAAGAAAGAGCGAGTTGTCAAAATCTTCAGGTTCGATTGATCTCAGGCGTTCAGCTGTTTCTGAAACTAAGCTTTCACATGAAGGTTGCTGCCTGGAACCAACAAATGTGAGAATTTAAGTTTAAAAAAATGCTTACTTTGATAAGCATTTGTAGAGTAAAAAGTGTTAACAAGTAATATACATGATAGGATAACTCAACGTGTCAGCTATGCTACAAAACATATGGCATTCTTCATAGGAGAAAGAGACACTGCAGGTAATATTCAAGATGATAGCAAGTCCTCAGCTTGCTTTCACTATTTTTTTTCTTTTATATTACAAGAGAATGTGTATTTGTTACGTTTTACCGTTAGTGTTCTAAAAACTGTGAATCATAAAAACTAAAATATTCTATTTATAGGAGTTGTAACAAAAACATTTGTGCACAATGTATACAAAAGGTAAAAGGGAACTAGACATTAGCTAATAGTTATATTGTTTTTAGTCTCATTGTTGGCACAAGTTGTGTTGCACAAAATATGTTTAGTGATTCTGTGAACACTTGTAAAAATGCATTTTTTTTGCATACCACAACATTGGAACAATGTTCTATACAAGTAAACAGATTTTCTACTAAAACTGTTAGTACTCAATTAGCTATCAATAGGTGAGCTGTGTAGTAAGTGCATCATGACCGCACCGATTGGTAAACTCAGTTCCATGGCTTATGCTAAAGCAAAAATTAAGCACGATGTTAGCAATTAGCTCGCATAATAACATAAAAGCAGATAGAGACCGAAAATGATAAGGTACCATTGTTTGTTCAGGGTATAGAACCTCGCTAAAAATATTTATCGACTTAATATAACGTTCTCTCGCAGCTTCCAAAAGACACCTCTTTCCCCTCTTCTCTTTCAAATGTGCGACACTGTAATAGTTTTAGTGAGTATCAAGTTCCACAAAATTATTTCAGCCTAGTAGCTTCCAACCAAGCCGTAACAATATGCTTCTTCACTATTAGATGCCAAGACTATTTTAATTATGAGAGGTCTTGATGGTGGTACGTAATTTATCACCATTAGTGGCACAACTTTGTGAAAAATAGGATCAAGAATATTAATAGCTCGTATAGTGGCTTGATTTTGGTCTGTTTTTTTGTGGCTTATTGTCTAGACCTTGGTAAAAAAAGATAGGTGAACCTATTGAATTTATGGTACCTGAACTGGAGAACCCAAGTACACTCGACAACAGAGTAGTCGACACTGACTTGTAATTAAGATGAAAAGTTCATAAAAAAGGGAAGAGTGTCCAAGTAGTTTGGATTAACCATGTGTATAGGCTCAGAAAATACTTGGTTGGATTCGGGGCTCTCAGCAAGTATCACATTTGTCTATGAGTTCAAGGAAGAAGTGTGGATATAGTTAAAGTGTTTATTACTAGAAGAAATAAACAATATTTAACGGCAATAATAGATGAGGGGTTATCAAATTAATATAGATTTTATTGTCTTTGTAAGAGCTTAATTCTTTAGGATTTAAAAAGTTTGTCTTTGTGAGATTTATCATTGCTCCTTTACTAGTTTTTCACATTTACTATACTTATATTTGCTTTTCTATATTGAAAAAAAGATTTTATTTTTTGAAAAAGCAGTGAGCTTTTGAGTCTTTCTCATATGTAGACGTGACACAAACCTATTTTCCTAATGTAGGTGTTTTTTCGAGTAGCTAAGGGGACATTTGATATCTTTGTGCGTATTTTTTTATTTTATATTAGAATAGACGACAAATTAAACGAATGATCATTGAAAAATGAGAATGGGAAGTAAGGAGAGGAACAAGGGAAAAAATAAAAGGAGTAATAATAATATTATTGTTATTGTTATTATAACTATACCTATTGTCGCAGAACAACAAAGTCTGGTGCCAGGCTCGACATTTAATTCGTATCTAAAAAATTAGTACAAGACTATCTTATAAGCTCATGGTACCTTTACAACTATGTAACTTTTTTATGCAAAAAACATGTAGTATAAATCCACGGAAAAAATAGCTGGTTTAGTAAGAAAACTTTACAGCTGAAAGCATGATCTTTAAGTACCTCGAAATATGTGTATTCATTTTTGGGGAGAATAAGTATGGCTAGATATTTTTTATTTGCAAATAAATAGTGCATGTGTTGCAAAATAGATTCAGGTGACTAGTTTGGCTGTCTAACTACTCTACAAGCTTGAAAATATATTTTTCCCTTGAGGACTCTTGCCTACGGAGTAAATTAAATGGTTAGTTGAGAAGCACTCGAGGATTTGTGTCAAGAAATATAGTATGAAGGTTCATGAAGCCTAGAAGTTTGGTCAGTGCGACAAGCTGGTAAATCAAACATACTCCATTATATATTTGTATATATATATACGCATTCTTGTCTGCCATAAAGAAAAAACTTGCCCAGAAACACACCTTTTACGTGGCTTCCATGTTTGCCATTTCATTTGGTATCATCTTCATTGTTGCCTAGAGCTATTTTTAAGTTCGTTTCTATTTCTTATAAATTCCATGTTCCTTCCATAATTAGAATAAATAAGTAAATAAATGGCCAACTGCTAGTATGCAAAAGGATGCGTTACAGAGTCCATGGTCGTGATATTTGAGAATATATTACAACGTTTTTAGTCTCTGAATAAGCTAATAAAGGTCCGGGGTATGCAAAATAAATGTGTGCCATATACTCTTATCAGCATATTTAGCGATTCTATTAGATTCGCTTCGGAGAATTTTTACATAAGTGACTTGATGTCATAGTTAATTAACATCTAAACTAGCAGTCCTTATAATTGTTATTATTTTTGATCATAGGATATCTACACCAGTAAGTTAGTGAACTTTAGATAGGTTTCCCCTATTGACATTATAATTTATACTAAGACCTAAAAACATAACTGCATAAAATTCAACTACAAAGTTCCAAGAATCTTGAAAGACTTAATCACGCTTGTAGGCATATGAACACATGCTAATGTGATTTTTTTACTCCAAAGAAAGAGAATCTAAAAGCGACAACATCAGGTGACAGATTTTACGTAGGTTGCGTGTATACCTGGTTAGCTGATCACAAATTTTCTCAAAAACTCTTAGCTCTTCATTCATTGAGTGATACGTACGAACCCTTTAATCGAAATTTTGTTGATATGCTCGTTTAATCATAAACGCATCTTATGCAGCGAAATGTGAATACTTTAAAGAGCTGCATTTAAAGAACACCTTAATTATTATACATATGCGGATGTATATTGATATAAATAAAGCGATATATTCCAACAATGGTTTTTAGATTACATTGATTTACTCCCAATTCATTCAAATCAAAGCATCTAAAATGGAATTAAAAATATATATCTTAAATTATAACTTTAGAGATAAATAAATACAAAGTAAAGCAGAAAAAAAAGAAATCCAACTAAGCCTGTAGAAAAACGGAGCGCTTAATGTATATAATAGCATATAGATTTTACCAGTACAAGAGAATATTACTTGTAATAATATTTTAGCACACAGAACAGAAAGAGAATACCGACGAAAAGATATAAATAAATGGTTCTTCAACAAAGTATACTTGACCAAGGTCTCATAGCAAAGCTGCTGAATCACAACACAATAAGCATCAATCATTTTACAAAATGCAAGGTCGGCAAACATTTCAGATCTAAGGTTACGAGCTATATACTAAAAAACGAGTTTGGCGATACCATAGGATATGTTTTAAATACGATTGCATTTGATTGCGCGTTTTACCCAGGCGATGATGTATTTTTAAAGAGAAAAATGGTCTTGGATGCAGATGGAACCTATTTATTCACATTATCAAAGTTTTACAGGGAAACTGGAAATACTATCGTAGTAAGCCGATCCTTGGAAAGAGAAAGCGTAGGTTACATCAATACATTTAAAAGCGAGATAAATAAACCCACAGAGTTGCGTTTGGCAAATTATACATTATTTGCGCAAGCACTAGAATCCGAAGAGAAGTCCAAATATTTTGTTGTGGACAAGAACAATGTAACACTTGCTGTGTTAAGTAAACAGCACCGGTTAAACATGAAGCAGGTGGAGTTTAAGAGTAGTAGTCTTAAAAAATCTTTGTCAGAAATAGATGTAGACCAAAGGGCATTGATATTTGGGTTAACCATCTTCTAGTCTTCGCTTATAATATTAATGTATTTCTACAAGTGTCTCGCATACTTGTTTTTGTTTGCTTGTGAATACATGCTGTACACGAATCGCAGTTTACAGTATCAGATAAAACCAGATAAGACTAGATAATTTATTTATTGGAAATCTGCAGGAAAAGATAACCTTGATTTCTTCAAAAACACCTTGGCTAGAATAAAACACACTGGTGTATCTAGTAGATGGTAATTACTAGTTTCGATAAAAGTTTTGTAAATCCTATTTAAATATTGATTGTACAGTTTTTTAAATATACATATACGCCTCACAGGGGCTCAGGAATAGACATATTTTTATTTTATGAATTTCATTGAAGTATTCATACAAAGGATATGTAGTCAATGTCATTTTTTTATTAAATACAGTAGCCTTTTTCTAATTTTGAACTTATAGACCAAGGTTGGTAGGCATACGATATGACTCCTTGGCATTTAAAGTATTTAAAAGCCATGAAAAAAAATTACAGGAGTTTAAGCGGATTGTGTTTCCATCACGGGTCCACTAATAAGATTTGCCTTGGTTTGGCGACTGTTTTATTTAAATAACCACTCGTAAAAACTAAAAATAAACAGTGCAAATTAGCAAACAGGCCACTGTTATTTTATAGCAAATAAATTGCAAACAGTTGACGGACTTTTCTAGCACTAAAAGAGTTTCAATTTTATTGTTCTCAATAAAAGCAACCAAACTCAAACTCGGAAATCAGTAAACACGAGAGGAAAATATAAACCTTGATCAAGAAAGCCAAAAAGCAAGAACAAACAGAAATACTCGGAGAAAATGCTCAGCGATTTGGACTTGTAAGTTTATAAATATGATAAACCAATGTGCATTTACTACAGCTGGACACATTAGTTGGAGCTAAACCAAAGGTTCTGATCAGATTGTGAATGAATTTAACTAACAGACAAATAGAAAAACTGAAAAAATGCGAGATAATCCCAGAGGAACAAGTGAAGGAGCTATGTAATAAAGCAAAAGAGATTTTTATAGAAGAAAGCAATGTCCAAAGAGTAGATGCACCAATAACGGTAATTAATTGAGGGGAGGAAGATTCGGATTAAATTTAAACTGGTCACATAGGGGGGGGGGGAGCTGGGGACTATTCAAAATACAAGATAACTAACTACAATCGCTAAATTATTTTAAACCAAATCCATAGATATGCGGTGATATTCACGGACAGTTTTACGACCTCCGAGAGCTGTTTCAAGTTGGAGGAAAGTGTCCCGATACAAATTACCTCTTCATGGGTAGGTAGATGTGCTTTTTTTATGCAATATATCCTGAAGATTCAGAAAAGAAACGAATTGAATAGCATCCTAATTTGTACTTTTATATTTAGTACGCACCACAAAAAGAAGTAGTAATATGGTATCATATGATGATAATATTCAATAGGGGATTTCGTTGATAGAGGATTCTATAGTGTGGAAACTTTTCTCTTGTTATTAGCAATTAAGGTTAGATACCCAGATCGGGTAACACTAATTCGGGGTAATCACGAAAGCAGACAAATAACACAGGTTTACGGGTTTTACGATGAGTGTATGAGGAAATACGGGTCAGCAAATGTATGGAGGTATTGCTGCGATGTGTTTGACTATTTGAGCCTTGCAGCAATCATCGACGACAAAGTGTTTTGTGTTCATGGAGGACTAAGTCCTACAATCAACACTATTGATCAAATAAGAACAATAGATAGAAAGCAAGAGGTTCCACATGAAGGAGGAATGTGCGATTTGCTATGGTCCGATCCTGAAGGTAATGATACGATATTATCCTGATTGTATTCTATTTTCGCACCATTAACTCTTTTTTTATTGCTATCTTCATCTGGAAAAATAGAAATCGAAGGATGGGGGCTGAGTCCAAGAGGGGCCGGATACCTATTTGGTGGTGATGTGGTAAAAGCGGTAAGTATTGGTGTTGCTGGAATTGAAACTTATAGGCTGATTAAATAACATCTTCACTCAAATAGTTTTTGCATGCCAACAACCTTGAGATGATTGCGCGAGCACACCAGCTGGTTATGGAAGGGTACAAGTTGATGTTTGACGACACATGCGCAACCGTTTGGTCTGCCCCAAACTATTGCTATAGGTAAGGTTGTAGTGGCTAGAGGTATAAATATGATTTTTTAACGCTTTTGATGTGGTGGAACTAAACAATATGGACGACTTTGATGATTAGGTGTGGAAATGTTGCTGCAATTTTAGAGTTTGACGAGAATCTGGCCAAGGATTACAAAATATTTGAAGCCGCTTCTTATTCTGGGAGATATGCACCTACGAAAATGCCTGTTCCGGATTATTTTATTTAGCCGATTTGTATATTATTACCAATTAATGGTATAAAGCCACATAGTATACCAAGGGGGAAAAAAAAAAGAAAAAAAACCTCCCAATGATAAATAATAAAACGTTTTAACATTTTGCTCATTTAAGCCGGGTTGGTTATGTAAATGAGATAATTCTACATGCACACTGTTTATCTTTTTATAAAAACCAAGCTGTAATATGGATAGGATGTTAGTCACAATGTTCACACCGAAATGGAATATTTGTTACATGACATTTTTAGCATTAGGGACAAGAAGTTCATTATGCTGTATTCAATATATTTATGCTTGTCTCGAGGTGATACTGAGGACAGAGCGTATACGATTATAAGATTTATGTATTATGAATTGCTTTAGTTTTTTTCATCTAATAAATACTTTAATTTAAGCAATAACTTATATAGTAAAAATACCACCATAAAAGAAAAAGTCTAACGATAAGCCCAAGATAGCTAACTAACAAAGAAGAGTCAAAAAGTTAACAGTATGGAGTAATTTTGATCCATTTTATATAGCCAATTTTAGGTCCACTACTCCAATCGATTGTGCCAGCCCAGCCATTGGTGTTCGTACCATCCCAAACACCAAATCTAAGCTTGTTTGCCTGGTATGGAAATGTGTCATCGCTAATTTTACCCAGTGTTCTAACGATGTTTCCGTTAACTCCCCAACTATTGTATACATATTTATACGTTTGTATATTTGTATATTTACACGAACTTGCGTAAAAAAAAAAGCCAGGGAAATGTCATAGTGTGTAACACACCCGATATGTTGATGTGTATATTGACTTACTTTACGGCGTTACTCAAGAGTTCCATGGAATATGTATTAAAAACGGTCGACAAGTCGTTAGACGAGCTGCCTGTTGCGGTATGTAATATTGGTGAAAGCTGATATCTCTGAGCTCTAACGAAATACATACTCTGGAAAGATGTTACATCTTTTCCAACAAATTCTATATCCAATTCATCTGATGGAGGTGGTCCTGCAAGCTATAAAAATGGAAATCGAAATGAAAATGTAAAAAAGAAAGATGACAGAAATAGATAACACGAAATGAGAATGGCTAACAAACAAAAGGAAAAAAGAGAGTTCTTGTAAACTGATAGTGTTACTAGCAGCAACAATACCAACACTTACCACAAGCGCAGTAACAGCTCCTGACCCTGGTGCCATTTTAATGCTCGCTTCGATCTTACCCGTCTTGATTGAGTATGGATACACCAATGTTGTACCACAGTTCGAATTAAGTTCCATTTTGAGCCCATCACTAGTGATAACTGCATTCTGAGGACACCAATCTACTGAAACTTTGCTAAGAGTTTCTGGCTTTGTGAAATCCAAAAACACACTTTGGCATGTGTAGTTTTCAGCAGATAAGTACTCTTGTTGCACGGCATTTGGTGTTGTGTTTGGAACTTCGTTTGGTATTGAGTCTGGTGAAGGAATATTCTGTCGTTTTATTGGTGCTGATGTCACTATATAATTTACAGTATTACATTCATGAAGGTCGGTTAACCAAATAAGGCAAAAAGACAACAACACGAATTAATTAGTAGATAGTTCCATGACCCCAGTATTCACTTTTAGCTACATGATATATTAAGAGTTTCCTTTATTGGTTCATGTAACTTACGTCTGCCGCCAAAGAAGAAAAATGCTATATTAAGAAGCAAAGTTAGTCGGTTCAACATATACATTCTTGTCGTCTTGTACTTGTATTCCTAGGTTTTTTTATTATTCTTATCGGCACTCTAGTATATTAAAGTTGCAAATTATTTCTCGGTTGTTTAAGCCTTTTTTTTCCTGTCCGATCGAGTTTTATATACTATAAAAGCGTATGCTATTCCTTTTGTGTAGAGCAATAGGTGCGCAAACAAGTTGATGCTATTTATACTTTTGAAGTGTGTTAGTATAGATATGTTATTTGTAATATTGAAGACAAGTATGTAAAAAGTAGAAAAAAGTTATGTAGAATAGAAATAATAGTAGTAATTTTACTAGTAAATAAAGTGTTTGTTACGGTTCTGACTGTGCATACACGATATATGTATTCTTTGCTCTTCTCTTTCCCTTCCATTTTCCTTAAGCACTGTTTATATTTACTTTTATATTTTATTTTGTGAGATTTGTTTGCGGAACTGTCTCCGGTGATTTAAAAATTTCACTAACGATAGCCATCTTATTCGTCCATTTATTTATTTTTGACATCACTAAATCCATTTTTTTTGATTCCTTCCAAATCGCAAAACCCAAACGGGACTGAGGAGACCAAAAAATGCAGGTAAATTGGGGGAGAAGAGAAATTTTTTTTAGCGTGACTTGTTTGGGAAAAAGTGTGAAAAAAATTCAAGTAACAAATTCAAATCCACTTTGTCAAATTAGCTAATGAGTCCCAAATTTTCGCATCACCCCCCTTGGATATAGCAAGTTGGTGTTTTTAACCATTTAACTTGGCCTTATCTATCCTATTTTACTTTGTATCCAAAGCTGCAATCTAAATATACTTTCTTGTGTATTTGTATGTTCCAAAAACGGTAGGATGACAAGCCAAATATTAGTACGAATATTGTATACAAGATGCACAAAGCAAGAATTGAGCTAGATCTCTTCTTTTTCTTTTTTGCTTTTTTGACTTTAGAGCGGTGGTGAAGATTGCAGAACTCGTTTTATTTTTATTTTTATTTTTTCTCCCCATAAATGCGAAATTTGCATTGCATTTTATCTTTGGAGGGAACGGGAAGGGAACGGGAGAAGTGTTGTTTTTTGATCACAATCCTGTCGAATATTTTCTTTTGTACAAAACAATCATCCTTTTTTTCTAACTCGTGAAATTTGTGAACGCATTTTTATGGCATCCTACGCGAAAACGAAATAATTTTTTTTTGTTATTACCGGAATTTTTTTTTTTCAAACTACACTTGAAAAACATCAATAAAACGCGCTTTAAAAAAAGAGAAGCTAAAATTTGCTGGTAACTGGGAAGGAGGACGAGGAGAAGGAGAAGGTATTAGTGGCCAAATACAAAAAAAAATAGGCGTAA
Source organism: Zancudomyces culisetae (assembly GCA_001969505.1). Classification (NCBI taxonomy): domain Eukaryota; kingdom Fungi; phylum Kickxellomycota; class Harpellomycetes; order Harpellales; family Legeriomycetaceae; genus Zancudomyces; species Zancudomyces culisetae. The sequence continues at coordinate 1,602 of LSSK01001062.1, read as the reverse complement.
ATAGATAAAGCTTATTTACATAGCAATATTTAATGCGCTTACCACTATTAACTTGAAAGTGCGAGCCACGGAGATCATTCGCTTGTGGCTGCTCGAATAAATGGTGAAGTATGTTTAATGTAACCAACATTCGAATAATTTGTAAGGTCAGAAGGGTGGGTAAAAACAGTGGAATGAAACAGCTGAGCTCAAAGTAAAAAAAATATGCCAACCTTAATTTTAACATTCACTATACACTCAGAGATACCAAAATACTTTCTATATGGCAGTATATTTGGCATAAATATTGCTCGGTCGGGTGTTCAAAGTGAAATAATGCCATCAGAGACCAAATTTTATATTGTAGCACGTCTTTACAGCTGAAATAAAAATGACAAATGTATGAAAAAGAGAGTAATTAGACATAAAAGTGGTAGAAGGTTGAACATTCAAGATACAAAAAATAATAATAACAATAATAAAAAGGGTAGTTGCGACAAACATCCAAAAAGGTAAAAAGGAAAAAAAAGGAATAATTAATTCAATCCGTATTCGAGGTACTATTGGTAGTGGTATTGACAAAATAAATGTTAAATATCATCCATCACATATCACATATTACACATCACACATCACATCACATGCCAGATCATTTCCCCAACCGAACACAAATATATATGAAATCAAAAGTAAATACCTTTTTGGGGACATCAAAAGACATCCAATCGGAAGTATGTGTTGGAAGCAAACCCATAATAGACATTCGATATACACCAAACGCCAACCCACAAAGGTTCAATGCTATGTAGACTAGTTTCTGCAAGGACAAGTTTACGTCGGCTTTTCCTGTGATTCTGGAAACCTCAAGCGGCTGAAATGCTACAGCAATAATTATACATGAGTATCAAAGTAAGAGAGTTTGATCCCAGATATCGCTGGAGAAAGGGATGCCCGCGGACCGCAGGGTCGTCAAAGCAAAATGTAAATGTTTATATCAAATAAATACCTTGGTTAATCGACATGAGCCCTTTGATTGGTGCGCTCATAACCATAAATATAATAAAGATGCTAAAGATTTGTACATTAGATCCACTCATCCATGCCATAAACATTTGCATAGGCAGGGTTTTTGCAGGCGAGATGGCGAAATCCCAGGCTTTCTAAAATGAATTAAATGTAAAAACCACAAAAAACAACTTTATTTTAGAGTACTTTTTTCTTCCACCTCATGTATCGAATGTCATGAAACGGATATTGCCGCAATACTGGTTTAGTAGTTAAAATGAAACCAAGATTTTCGTACCTTTATTCTCAAAAATGAGTCTGAACCCTCGACTTTTTTCTATAATTGATTTGCCCAGCGTATGATTAGTTATGCAAAGGTATATATAAAAGCTTGTAGTTGATGGAGGGTAGGGGGGGGGGGGAAGTAGAGGGTCATAATCAATTTTTATTTTCTTTGTTGTTCTTATTTGTTTATTTATTTCATTTTTACCTCGGCTCTGGAAATGTTGGTAGAATATGCGGAATGAGAAAAACCAAAGGGCTCGTATTCTTTGTTTTTGGGTCTATAATAAATAGGTCATTAGTCAACATGGATATATAAAAAAAGCATTTAGGGTT